>PITA01011081.1:0-68563 GCA_004023965.1 Spilogale gracilis
GGCAAACTGGAGGACAGTGGCAGAAGGAAAGCAAATGGGAACTAGGGTAATCTAGGGAGGGAAACGAAACAACAGAGACTTTGAACACAGAAACAAACTGAGGGACTTGGAGGGAGGGGGGTGGAGGGATGGGAGAGCCTGGTGGTGGGGACTGAGTTATTTTAAAAATTATTATTAGCAAATGGTCAAAGTAAAATTTACAAGTTTTTGTTAAAAATAAAATACAAATAAATAAAAACTATTTCATGTGGGGAATGTTTTTTGCTTATGCTCTCAGTTCTGAAGAGGTGAAAAGAGATCATCTCTCAATTTAATGAGTCCTCCCTGCTGTCAAGGTAAAATCCTCTGGTTTCCCCTCATGCATTCTTAAAAATCCTTACTCTCAACATTCCACTGTTTTGAACACTACAAAAGAAAAAGGCCTAAGGGCGCGCCCTGGGTCGTTCAGTAGGTTGAGGATCTGCCTTTGGCTGAAGTCATGATCCCAGGGTGTAGGATGGAGCCCTACTTCAGACTCCTTGCTTAGCCAGGAACCTGCTTCTCCCTCTTCCTCTGCCTGCTGCTTCCCCTGCTTGTGCTCTCTCTCTCTCTTTCTGTGTGTGAAATAAATAAATAAAGTCTTTTAAAACAAAAAAGTCTAGCTTATTATTTTTATTAAGTTTCTGCTTAACAATTTATTAATTAACAACCAACAAACATTATTTCCATTGCTTCAATTTAAAATATTTCCTGAGTCCCTACAAGGCTGATGCTTGCTGATTTATTAACCTAATACATCCCACAAACAAGTGTTAGGCAGAAGTATTTTTTCCTTATTTCACAAGAACTAAAGGAAGCAGCAGCCACACTGTACTGTTTGTGAGACGCACAGCTCAGAGAGCTTGAAGCCAGGCTTTGACTTGGCTTCAGAAGGCACTCACTCAACATATGTTGACTAAGTGAACACCAAAGCACCCATCTGTTCTTCCACTTAGTTGTAGTATTACTTTCCAAATGAGTAACAATTTTCAGAAGGTCAAAATTCAATTAACCCAATTTCATTGCAAAATCAAATTTCATTTCTGAAATACTAGATTATATTGTAAATTTGTGACAAACTCGCTGGCTGTTATAACCTAGCCTACAATGGATACTCAGGTATGTACAGCTTGACTTTTTCACTTAATATGAACATTCATGTGTTCCGCTGCAAAATCACTAAACTGCTTTGTTGCAGGCAACCTCAACCTCACTCAACTCCCAGACAGCCCCTATGTACCTCGTTTCCTTACCCAAAAACAGGGATTACCATTTTTTTCTGTTGTTTTTGTTTTTCTTCCAGAGGTACATGGATTTAGAAGCAAAATGACTAAGCATTTTTTACACAAATGTAGCACACTAGAAATACTACAAACACACGCATAGCTGTGACCCTTTTTCATTTATCATAGATATCATTTTATATCAACTAAAAATGGCCTGCATTACATGAATGTGTAATAATTCCTTTAGCTAGTCCCCTGTTTATAAAATTTCAATTATTTCCAATATTCTGCTATTATCAATTATATGCTAGTGTTCATATGTCCAAGTATATCTGTCAAATAATTACTTACAAAAGAAAACAACCTGGGCGCCTGGGTGGCTCAGTGGGTTAAAGCCTCTGCCTTCGGCTTAGGTCATGATCTCAGGGTCCTGGAATTAAGGCCCACGTCAGGCTCTCTGCTCAGCAGGGAGCCTGTTTCCTCCGCTCTCTCGCTCTCTCTGCCTACTTGTGATCTCTCTCTGTCAAATAAATTAATAAAATCTTTAAAAAAAAGAAAGAAAGAAAACAACCTAACAAAATGGGGAAAGGATATTAATAGATAATGCATATAAAGGAAAATAAAAATGTTTTCTTACTGATTTATAAAAAATATGGATGTTATTGGAGAAATTAAATCTTTATATCTGACATGCCTAATTACCCAATTTATTACTTGACCTTGTTTATAGTATCTTTATAAGAACTTATTGAAATTTTATGTAACTAGGGATATCTAGCTGGCTCAGTTGGTAGAGCATGTGACTCCTGATCTCTGGGTTGTGAGTTAGAGCCCCATGATGGGCATACAGTCTATTTAAAAAATAAAAAATAAAAGGCCCAAACCTGTACTGCTAGGGTTGGCAAGTTTTAGAAAAAAAAAAAAAAATTATGTGATCAAGCTGTTGACATTTTTATTTTTCTTAATTTTATGGAATTTATATATTTGAAAGGACTTTCCATTCTAAGATGATTGCTCTAAATTACTTCCATTTTTTTGTCTATGCTGTATATATCTATTTACAGTAGGATTTTGAGCCATCTGCATACATTTTGGGGTAAGATGCCTGGTGTGACCCATGACCTACCCCTTCCCCCATGGCTACCCCTTATTCCCAATACCATTTATTGAATAATCCTCCCCCCGCACCAGGTTTCCTTTTCATTCCACAGTGTACCTTGGAGTACAGAACGGTAACCAGTGAACAAAATTCTATTGATTTTCTTTTCATACTGACTAGCCCCCAGTACAATTTCTAGTAAGGCTGGCAACTTTTCTGTTCTGCTTGGGTTTGGGGATTCATATAAGGTTGCATGATAGTACAAAAAGGGAAAGGGTTTCCATGACCTCTGGCAAGCCCAGGAGAGGCGCCCTTGCTCATCTGCCTTTAGAACACTTTGACATTTGAACACAGGCCAAGTGGTTTTTCTTTCCTCCACTTTCTTATACCTATTTGGAATATCAAGTGTTAAAAAATAGCTAACATAGTAAAATAAAAATAAATTTTGTAGGAAGTTATTCTTCCTTTCCACTACAGAATATTTTTTTTAATATTTGAGTATCAGGGCCTATAATTAAAGTTAATAGACAACTGTATTATACACAACTCACTCTATAAAACCAGTTGCATTTAAATCTTTCCCCAGACATTCTGAATTGTCTAATTAAAACTTTCAAATCGGCAAATTCTATCAGGAATTTATTCATTAGTTTAATAAAGTCCTTGAGTATTTTCTATGTGCAATTTATTCTTCTAAGGGCTGTGACAGTCTCATAAATGAAGACAAGTTTTTGTTCCACCATTGTTTTTCCTGGCAATGTTTAGACAGATTCCACAGAAGAACACTTTTGCTGCGGGAACAGGAGATACCTAAAACTCATGGGTGAATGTGATAAATCTGACCATAAAAACTCAAGAAAGGAGAAGGTTAATTCCAACTGATAGAAGTAAAGTGTCATGCGAACAGTGACAATGGATCCATCGTTAAAATCTATTTGCCGTTTTAACATGTCAGGATACATACTTGAGGACATTCCAAAAAATGTGTAACTTTCACTAAAATTAAAAAAAAGGCATGTGTGGTGGTTAATTTTATGGGTCAGCTTGGCTGGGCTATGGGATATCTAGATAGCTAGTAAAACATTATTTCACAGAGTGTCTGGGAGTGTGTTTCTGGAAGAGACCAGCATTTGACTAGGCAGACTGGGTGAAGACGACCCACCTTCAGCATTGTGGGGTGGGCATCATCCAATTACACTGAGCCTGAACAGAAGAGGTGAAGGAAGGATGAGCAATTTCTTTTTGAGCTCTCAGATATCCAAGTTTCTGGATTTTGGACCTTCAGACTCTGAGACCAACACGAGCAGCTTTCTGGCTCTTAGTCCTTTGAACTTGTACTGAACTATACCACTGGCCTCCCTGGTTGTCCAGAATGCAGACACTGGATTGTGGGACTTCCTAGTCTCCACGATCACATGAAATATGAGCCAATTCCCTTAATTAATTAGATAATTAATTAATTAACCCCCTCACACTAATACAGCATGGAAATAAGATGATTGTTCAGGGAGCAAAATATGAGAAGATTCTAGGAACTGAAACCAGAAAAGAGAAAGAATTCCTCCACCTCCCCTACTCCATCAGCCTCAAAACTGTCAAATTTAATTTCCTATTTTTTCTTATACCACTTTCCTTCTCCATCATCAGTTTATTGCCTTAGCTCAGAGCTTGAACCTGTCTCATTCTTAGATGACTGGAATATATCTGGAACTCATAGTCCTATTCTTTGCTCTTCACAACATTCTTGTTTAACACAAATGTGATGATATTAAGACTCTAGAGAAAACCCTACAGGATAAAGTCGGAATGCATTAATATGATGACCATTATTCCCCATGGTCTGTCTTTATTCTACCTGTCAATATTCATTGAACAAATAACTCTTTCTGGTGTAGCCTGAGTTTCAGCCACTGCAGAGTACTTAACATTCTCCAATTTTACAATGTAATACAATATCTTCATGTTCATACCTCTCTCCACCTGCAAATTTCCTTCTCAACTTTTGTATCCATATAACACACCTTTATCTTTCAAAATCAATTCACATTTGTCCTTTCTCTGAAACGTCTCCTTAGCAACATAACCAGAATGAATAACCACCTCCAGAGTGCTGCCATCTTGCCTCATTCATGAACCTATCCACACCTTTTCTCCATGGTACTATAATAGGCAGTTATCTTTGTGCCTCATGATCTAGTACTCAAGTGGTACAGAGTAGGTTATGACTATATTATTTCAATAATCTCTGGACTATCTATCCTCTATGGCCCATTTAGCGGAGAGACACTGCTTTATGGTGGGGTGGGATAGAACACATTTTGAGTGAGTTATGTATCTGCTATATCATCAGTTGGAATTTGGGGACTTATTAGTAAAAGTGCAAAGAATACCAAGAATACAGAAAAATTCATCATTAGAATATGGGTAAAGAGCAGTGATTATGAAAATAGAAACCTCCCCTGAGATGTAGAGAACAGTTTTCTTAGTGACATTTGTGGAAGGCTAGTTCAATGTGTACATGCATCCCAGGTATAGTCCTATTTTCAGTGATTTGGGAAGAAGAAAGATAACAATGTCACTCTCTTTGTAACTATTTATAAACATGGAAACATCAAGATAGTTTGCTTGAAACTAAGAGATTATGAAAGATGAGACAGATGATAAGACAAGTCCTTTCTCAATGAATTTCTCTTGTGAAAGGTCATCATACATATATAGCCTGACAGTTTTTACCAAATGTCTACATATTAAAGGAATTATAGATAATAAGAGGCCTGAGTATAAAATCCAACTGTAAAGATTTTTCTTCTTTATCCATCTAAATGCTTCATTGAATTAGTCCTAAAGTAGCATTTTATCAAGGTAGCTTGAAAGATAGGGGATTAACATCACATAACACATACCATTTTCAGAAATACTCCACAGTGGCTCAAAACTTATTTCAAGTGACATGTTTCCTTCTTTCTTGTTAACACATCCTGGTTTTAGTCTAGATGGCAAGTACCCAAAGCCAGGCATTTTGGCCTAAGCCAGCTCTTTAATGTTACACCTTATTTACTACTCCCCATGCAGATGGAGTGGCCATGTGACCAAGCATGCTCAAAGAAACACAAGGGGGCTATTGGAAGGGAACTCATAGAAAAGCTCATGATGATGAACTAATAAATGGAGCTGAACAACTTGCCCTCTTTCCTTTCGCCTGTATCTTCAGAAGCGATGTTACAACCAAAAGGCAAAATGAAGTATGTTTAATACAGTGGAGCAAAAAGACCATGTGTGGGTTTTTAGTGATTTGTTGAATCAGTGGATAGCCCTAGCTTCTTGTTAAATGGAAAGAATGAGGCACTCTTAGTGAGGGTATGCTATAATTTGCAGCTGAGCCCTTTCTCAGATTGTAGTGGGCGGTCGAGAAGAAAGTTTTTCTCATGAGAGCCTTCCTTTCGTGATAACCCTTCAGAACTTTTGTGGAGGATGATCTACAAATTAGGGCTTACAGATTTTTAGATAGAGAATACGAAGAATGAAGAATAATATCCCCACCTGTATGGCAAGACATCATACACCAAAGAAATGAGAGTGATTATTCATGATAAATTCAAAACAATGACCAAAAAAACCCACAAAAAACAAACCCTTCAATCATCTCTGTAAATTCTAAAAATTCTCAGAATCTTAAAACTAAGCAGGCTGATCTTAAAGTTCCTTGTCTATGCTCAGAAACACAAAAATCTATCTGCTTAACATAAAAAATGGCAATGGGTATTCATGTTTAATCTACACAGTTTATACAGAAGTAATCTCAAGAAGAGAAGGTTTTGTTTCTCATTAGGAAAGTAGAGCTATTGGCCAGTGAATGTGTTCGGTCAGCCAGCCTTCTAAACCATGATTTGAGGCAATTAGTTTTCAAGCTTCAAACTTTTTTCTTGCTCTACAGGCTCTGCCTTCGAGTTATTTTCATCTTAAATAGAGTTTTCAAGCCCTGAACAGATATTTTGATACCCTAATAATTTGTGGTCTTGCTAAAGACTGAATTTTTGCACAGTCTCCTTGACTTGATTTGTTATTTCAAACTTCCCAATTATTTCACACCTTCCTTTGAGACTTTTTCTAATTGAGCTGTATATTCCCAACTGAAATCAAAACTGGCCCAACTCCCGCCTTTCTCAAAATTTAGGCCTCTTTTAAAAGACTAAAATTCTACAATGTTTTTAAATAGATATTGTTGGGTTTTTTATCTTCCAAACTTCCTTTTGTGAAACAAACTAGGACCTTAAAATAGCGGGAAAATATTTTCTTAATCCCCAAGCCCCATTTTTACTTACACAATATTTACAGCTTTGAAATATTTAGTGGTCATTGTAATAATTACCTATGAACCAGCAAATGAATTTTATGATTTGTGATTATTTCATCCTTTCCCCAGGAAGAAAAAGTCATGATACTGCCATGTAGCATATAACCAAACAGCCATTCAAAACCAAATTAGTCTAAACCCAGATACCACTTGCTCATTAAAGGAAAAGTTTAGCTATTCTTAGAAGACCAGAGCAACTAAATGTCATTCTAAGAATAAAAGGTCTTGTTTTAGTCTCTTATAGACTGGGAATAAGTGTTTTGAGTTACTGGAACTTGATGGGTGTGTTTTGCCATTATTTTCCATTTCCTGAAAAATCTTAAAAAAAAAATAAAATCACAGCTCATATGTTCCACTGCCTTTCCCTAAACCGTTAGGTGTTTAAGCTGCCTTCTAAAAGCATACCTTAATTTTCATGTATATGTATCAGTCCATTCATGTGGATGCTTGCAAGTGTAACCGTTTCGGTGTACGTCTGCTCAATGAATCATGTTTCCAGAATTAAAAGTTCTTGGTTTAATCAGTGATTTCACAATATTTATCAAACCCAATGAAGAAATGTTCAGCTAAAGATAATACAAAAACAGTTTCATACCTTAAAAGGAATGGTCTCATGAGGAATAAAAGAATTGTTACACTGTATCTTATTTAAGAATAATACTCCCTCCATTTTTATCACTCTTCTTGTTTTTAAAAAAAAGTTACACCTTCCTGACCAAGAAATATTTTAGGGATCTTAGCCTACTAGTATACTACCTAAAAAACAAAAAGCCAAAAGTTTCAACAAAATAAAAGATCAAATGAACTCTAGCCATCCAAAATAGATATCAAAGTTTCAAGCACTTTTATAGAGTTTCATCTTCACTTAATGCCTAGTTGTTCTTATTAAGATACAAAAGCCCAAACACTTCTGTTTTCAGATGTTTTTATTTTCTATAACACATGGAAGGTTAATGATAACACTTAGAAAGAGGAATAATTTCAAGAGAAGTTTGCATTGAAAAAAGTGAGGGTTAGTACTCTAAAATAGGAAAAATGCAGAAAAACTAAACAGTTAAAAAATTAAACAAGTCACCAAATAAAAGCACTGAAGTCTAAGACCTTTAAAGTAGTAAAAACATGGATGCCTGGGTAGCTCACCCTGTTAAGTGCCTGACTCTTGATTTCGGCTCAGGTTCTGATCCACAGGTCATAGGATGAAGTTCTGAGTTGGGCTCCAGGCTCAGCACACAGTCTGCTTGAGATTCTCTCTCTTCCTCTACCCCTCCCCCTGCTCATGCTCTCTCTTTCTCTCTAAAAATAGATTAAAAAACCTTTAAAAATTAAATAAATTAAAGTAGTAAAAACAAACCTATATCCTCATCATCATTATTAAATACTATTTTGGAAATTTGGACCAACAAGAAATTATTGTATTTTTTTCTATTTGTGATATTAAGAAAATAGGAAAAGGGTGGCTAGGTGGCTCAGTCAGTTAAGCATCCAGTTCTTGATTTTGCTCAGGTCATGATCTCAGGGTTGTGAGACTGAGCCCTGCATTGGGCTCTATGCTCAGTGGGGAGTCTGCCTGAGATCCTCTCCCTCCATCCCTCCCATGATCTCTCTCTTTTGCTCTCTCTCTCAAATAAATAAGTCTAGAAAGAAAGAAAGAAAGAAAGAAAGAAAGAAAGAAAGAAAGAAAGAAAGAAAGAAAGAAAGAGAAAAAAGAAAGAAAGACAGAGAGGGAGGGAGGAAGGAAGAAGGAAGATAGGGAAAAGATTAAATAAATAGGGTCACTCTTCCTAGGCCAGTGATTAGCATAGGTCAATCTTGGCAAATAGAGATGAATGCCAATCACAAACGTGTGTCACATACATATTTTAAAATTTGTATTCACCTCATTAAAAATAGTGGAAAAAGAAATGTGAAATTAATTTCAATGATATGTTTTATTTGACCTCATATATCCCAAATTTTGTAATTTCAACAAAATCAAAATAAAAACAATTCATATATTTATATTATTTTTGTGTATAATAAGTCTTCAAAACCTGGCATGGACTTTATCCTTATATTTCAAATTTGGACTAGCCATATTAAAATGCTCAATAACCAGACGTGGCAAGGAGCTACTGTATCAGACAGGACAGTCCTAGGTGCTGGGAATAAAGCAGCAAACAATAAAGGCAGGTCCCTGTTTCTATGGAGTTTGCCTTCTACTTCAGTGCAGATACAGAGAAGTACAAAAATAACAAACAGGGGGGGAAAATCACATGATTTGAAATGCCCTGATGAAAGTAAAAAGGTTGATGAGACAGAAAATGCTGAGGAGTGGGAGTGCTCTGCAGATGTGACATTTAACCTGGAACCTGAGTGAGTGGGAAGCAGGCAAGCTTGATGAAAAGCATGCTGGGCAGAATAGAGAGTTTCTACAACAAATCTAAGGCAGACATAAGCTTGCATGCTTAAGTATCAACAACAAAAGAATGGTTAGATTAGAGCTAAAGGAGTAGAGAGAAGTAATAGTGCATGGTAGAGGGGTAACAGAGTCAGATCGTGCAGGATTTAGGAGACCAGAATAAAGAGCTCAGGAATGACCAAGGGAGGAAGAACCCTGGAAACACTGTAAGTGTTCATTCGAGCCCAGCAGAGATATGCCCTATAAGTGAAGGCAACAGGAAATAGTCTTCACAAAACCTCAAACAAAGCCTTGAAGAGTCTCAGTACCTAACTGGATAAAGGTGATCTTCCTAAATCAATTTCTCTGGTATTAGAAAATAAAACCCACTTGGGGGAAATTAATCTACAGTCTCTGTACTTTTTAATGTAAAATGTCCAGGATTTAATCCCAAGTCACCAAGAATGCCAATAAAAAGACCAAATTACTGTATGTTAAGGAGAGAAAAAAAGAATATATATAACAGGCACTTTGGTGATCCAGATTACTGAGTTGTCAAGATTTCTGCTTTACAATAACTATAATTAACAAATGTTCAAAAAAACAGACAGCAAGATAAAGAGTTCACTGGAGAACTGAAATACATTAAAAATGAACCAAATTTTCCTATAATTGTAGAGGGGGAAAAGGCAACAATAAATATACAATTCAATAGATAAATCAAGATTTGATGAGATAGAGAATTAAAGTAAACGTTTTAATTTAAAATAATTAATTTTTAAAAATTTAACTAATTTTAAAAATTAATTAATTAAACATTTTTAAAGTAAAATGGTGGGATGCCTGGGTGGCTTTAGTCAGTTAAGCATACTACTCTTCATATCAGCTCGGGTCAGTCTCAGGGTTGTGGGATCTGGCCCCTATCAGGCTCTGCCCTCACCACACAGTCTTCTTGAGATTTTTTTCTCTCCCTATGCCCTTTCCCTTGTTCATGCTATCTCTCTCTAAAATAAATAAGTTAAATCTTTTTTAAAAATTAGTAAAATGTAAAAGAGATCAGCAAAAAGCTAGATCAAAGAACAGAGAGAAAAAGAAAATTACACATATATGTATAAAAATTTATAGATATATAAATTATATAATAAAATATATAATATATAACTATACATTATATTATAACATAAGTAAATATAATATATAATAAATTATATGTAAATAATATATAATAATAAAACATATATATATGTTGACATTTATATATAAAAGACATGGGGAGGCACCTGGGTAGTTCAGTTCGTTGGCGTCTCACTCTTAGTTCAGCTCAGGTCATGATCTCAGGGTCATGAAACTGAACCCCACATTGTGCTCCATGCTCAGCACAAAATCTGCTGGAGTCTCTCTCTCCCTCTCCCGCTGCCCTTTCCTCTCCCCACATATACTCTCAAAATAAGTATTTCTCTTAAATAAATAAATGTCAAAAGAAAAAAAAAAAAAAAAAGACATGGCCATAAGGAAAAACTATCTAAAGGGCATGCTACTGGAGTCCCAGAAGGGGAGGAGAGAGAAATAGGAATTGGGTGTGGTTTTTATTTGTTTAATGATTCTATATTCTTATGTTTTTACTACATTAGACAAAATAAATATAGATCATTGCCATATGGATTAATGATTTAATGTAAAAAATAAAATTATAAAGTAACCAGAATAAAAGGAACAGGCAAATATTTATCTTGCTTTTCTAATCACAAATGCAAAATCTGAAACCATTAAGTAAAAACTGTTATATTTGTCTACCCTATGAATTTTTGCCTATGAAAAGCACCATAACTGAAGTTCTAAGGCCAAGGACCAGATGAGAAAACAGCTGAACCAGGTGTCTGATGGAAATATATGCAATAATTAAACTCATATTTCACAAGAATATTTAATGGCATGGAAAGTGCTCATAATTTGTATTTATATTTAAAATAGTTTATTGACTTTCTCTCCCAGTGACTATAGAATAACAAGGGCTAGATTGAGTCTTTCAGAAAAAGCAAAAAGAAAATTAGACAAAACACATGAAACAAGACTTTCAAACACTGGACAACTAGCATCATAGTACTTTAATCCTTGAGAGGTTGTGAATAAGCACAGTGATTTCAGAAATGTCCCAATTTACTGCTCAAAGGCAGTTTCCAAACCGCATCAGGTAGGAGGAACCCAAAGAGAGCCCATGATCTCACTGATGGAGAGAAGCGAGAACAGAAGTCAAGGTGCCCAACAAGGGAAAAGAGAAGTGGACAAAAAGAGCACTAGAGTTCTGCAGAGGGGTCCCTCAGGGCTTTGACTGATTACTAATCTGCACACATATGAGACAGAACTTTCAGAGACATGGAGAAGAAATGCTGGGATGGAAGAGACCAACAATCCCCAGAGTCTGCACATCCTAGAGAATAGTGCATATTTCCCCTGCCATAATACCTCATAATACATGAGATAAAAGACCTGTTACAAAAACATTCTATTTGTTCAAGAGTGTAGGAAAAAAATGTGCCCATGATTAGAAAAAAATATGAAATTAAAAAAACCCAAAAAAAAAAAAAGAAATTAAAAAAAACCCAGAGTACCCTAGAAATGAAAAATACATCTAAATTAAAAATATTTTCAATCATATTTCTTATAGCATTCTTCAATAAAAGGAATTATGAAATGGCTGATTCGATGAGAGGAGCAAGAGCTCCGCAAAATGAGCCTGAGCATCCCACAGTGCCAGAAAGTAAGGAAGCAGGAAGAAAACAACACTGATCGGAATACTTGAAAGGGACACAGGAGCCAAATGAAGGACGTCCCAATGGCTAAAGCAGGAATAATTTGAGCAATAAAATTAATTAAGTAGCACTTATTATTATAATAAATGATTATCCATGAGCCCATACTGATATAAATAATTGAATAAATAAATAAATGGGGTGGGGGGAACAGGCAAATCTTCCACATGCACAAAAAATCCCAAATTATTTATATACTCTACCCTCAAAGAGAGGGAGCATAACTCCTCAATGCTTAAGTGTAGGCTGCACACAGTGACATCATTCTTAAAAAATACACTATGCAAAAGGAATAAAAAAGACCAACTTTATAGTGAAGAAACTTGACAAATACTATCTCAGCAAGGTGATCAAGGTTCAACATCAACGGTGATAAATCATGTTATAGAACGTATTCTTGATATGATGTGATAAAAACAATACTTTTTCTCTGTGGGCTTCCTCCCCAAAACCCATAACCCCAGTGTAATCAGGATAACAACATCAGAAAAATTCAAATAGAGAGGAATCATATAAAATACCTAACCAGTACTCCTTAAAGCTATCAAGATCATCAAAAACAATCAAAATCCAAGATACTGTCACAGCCAAGAGGAGCCTAAGGGTACATGACAAATAAATGTAATGTGGTATCTCAGTATTCAGGAACAGAAAAAAGATACTAGGTAAGAAGTGGAAAAAATTCAAGTAAACTACTGACTTAAGCTAATAAGTATGTATCAGTATTGGTTCATTACTGTAACAAATGTACCATATAAATATAAAATGTTAGTAATGGGAAACTGGATTTGGGGTATATGGGAACAGTCTGTATTATCCTCACAAATTTTCTGTGTATCTAAAATATAAAATGTTAGTAATGGGAAACTGGATTTGGGGTATATGGGAACATTCTGTACTATCCTCACAAATTTTCTGTATATCTAAAATTATTCTGAAAAACCTAAGTCTAATTAAAATATGCCAATATCTTAATTAATTTTAATTAAAATTGATTTGATATGGTGTTAAGAAATTTAATTAAGTTTAAAATATTTAAATCTCTTTGAAATATTTAAAATACATTGGATAGGATTAATAGCTCATTAAACACTGAAGATGAAAAAAGCGAACTTGAAGTCATTCCCCAAAAAAACAATCAAAATCAGAGAAAAAAGAGAAATGGTATTACACATGTGGAACTGGAACCCCAGGCAAGTGAAAGGGTGGCAAAAAGGAGAGAGAAAAAAATATTTGAAGGAATAATGGCCAAGTTTTTCCCCAAATTTGATGAAAACTCTAAACACACAAATCCAAAAAATTCAATGAACCCATGTGATCATACAATGATACTTTATCATCAAATTGCTCAAAACCAATGATAAGGAGAAAAATCTTAAAACAATCTAAAGTAAAAACACATTACATGCAGAAGACCACACACAAAAATTATATACCATATATTTCTTCATTAAAAACTAAGGATGCCAGGGCCGCCTGGGTGGCTCAGTAGTTCCAGTACCTTCCTTCCGCTCAGGTCATGACCCCAGGGGTTCTGGAATAGAGCTGCACATTGGGCTCTCTGCTCAGCAGGGGGCCTGCCTCTCCCTCTGCCTGCTTCTCTCTCTGTCTGTCAAATAAATAAATAAAATCTTTGGGGAAAACAAAAACAAAAACTAAGCATGCTGGAAGACAGTGATGAAACATCTTTAAAATGCTGAAAGTTAGAAAAAAAGCCAACTTAGAATTCTATATCCGGTGAATACACACTTTCATGAACAAAGGTGATAAAACAGCAATTACAACAGTAATAACAAAATGAAATACTTAGTCTTACAACGAACAAAATATAACTGAAGAAATAAAGAAAAAAACATGTAAATAAATAAAGAATTATTTTAGGATGTATAGACTTAATGTAATCCCAATCAAAATTCCAGTAGCTCCTTTTATGGAATTTGATAAGCCTACTCTAAAATTTACAAGAAAATGCAAAGAATGTAGAATAGCCAAAGCAGTTTGAAAAAGAAGAAAAGTAATGGATAATTTGCATTCCTTGATTATATTTACTATAGGGTTACAGTAATCAAGACAATGTGGTATTGGCATAAAGACAGAAATGCAGAGTGATGGAATAAATAGACAATCAAGATATACGATATACATCCATAAATAAATAGCCAAGTAATTTTTTAACATAACAATCACTGAGATATAATTCACATTCCATACAATACACACATTTAAAGTATACAATTCAATGATACTTATTATGCACACAATTGTGCAATAATCGGCACAATTTTAGACATTTTCGTCACTAACAAAAGAAACACCTTATTCATTAGAAATCATTACCCATTCACCCTCAATTTCCCAAGTCCTAGAGAACAACTAATTTACTTCCTGTTTATGGACTTGTCTATTCTGCTCATTTCATATAAATGGCATCATAATACGCAGCCTTTGTAAATACCTTCTTGCTCTTAGCATAGTATTTTCAAGTTTTATCCATGTTACAGTAAGTGTGTTACAAGTCTAGGTTCTCTAAAGACATAGAACCATTATGAGATATGTGAATCTAGATCCATATCCAGTTTTAGAGCTAGACTTATGTATAAAAGTCTATATATTGTTTTGTTTATCTCTACATATTAACAGACTCACTATAAGGTACTAACTTTCACAATACTGGAGGCTAAGATTTGTAGTTAGCAAACTGGAGTCCCAAGAAAATCAATGGTCTGATTTCAGTGTGAGTCTGAAAGCCTAAGAAACAGAAAAGCCAATATTCTAAGTTCCAGTTCAAGTCCAAGTCTGAGGGCAGGAGAAGACTGAGATCCCAATTCAAAAACAAGCAGAAAGAAATAATTCCCTCTTACTCAGTTTTTAATTCTATTCAAGCCTTCAGTGGATTAAATGAAGCCCAACCACATTCAGGAAGGCAATAGGCTTTACTCATCTACCAATTCAAATGCTAATTTTATCCAGAAACACTCTCACAGCCATACCCAAAAATTGTGTTTAACCAACTATCTGAGCATTTATTTGCAACATAAAATTAACCATCACAAGTCCACTCCTTGTCAATCTGACATCTATTCATATCTCCTTAAACCATATTTAATCCCCAAATAAAGACAATAACAAGGTTTTAATTCCTCCTAATATGATACAACTATCCTACATACAATTGAAACACACTAACACCTTCCACCCAGAAGAGGAAAAGCCCCTCAGTGACGCTTACCCTTCTCTCTGAAATCTGTAAGTCAAATATAACGTTGTATAATTAAAAATATTTAAACACTATCATACAAAGTAAGTATATTTTATGTTACATAGTCAGGGAATAAGAGAAGGAAGAAAACAAATATATCTGCTAGATACATTTGCAAAAATATTCATAACAAAATAAGGAGGAATATGGAATACTCATGACAAATATAGTTCTTATTTCTGTTACTGGTCACATGGTTACAGCTGGTATTTACAGCTAACTTTTTCAACTACCCGTTCTGTATTCCCTTTGTCTTCACTGGTTTTGTTTGTTCATTTGTTTCATGATTCTTTACATGGTGAGGTGACCTGTTTCTTCAATTCCTGAATGGGTTAGACTGTTGCATTTTTCTACTGACCTTACTCACCGGGTATGTTAATACTAAAAACACCTTCAGGGGTCTCCTTTATTCCAGATCTACTTTTCCTTACGTCCGTTTTGGAGTAGTACTCCAATTTCTCCTTGATAATCAGGATCAATCATTGCACCCACCACAATAACCATCTTTTCGTCTGTTTATTCAGTGGCACAAGAAGCCCAAAGGAGCTAAGCAGCAGTCTTACCTTCCAGTTCAACTAAATCATTGTGGTATGTCCTGGTTGAAGCATTTCTCCCTTTGGAACTAGGACCTCTAGGCCAACAGAGCATAAGGTCATGAGAACAGGAAGCAAAGATTATCCTAGTGGGTAACTAGGTTAAAAGTAAGGGATGCTACTCCCATTTCCAACCCTTGATTCCTAGACCCATGAATTTTGGTTTGGGAAGAAATGTCACCACACACTGGATGCTGATTCAGAGAACATACAGCTTGCTAAAGGATCTTGTCCTAAACCTGCAAGGTTTTGCCATCTAGTTTGCACTATAACTGAGACTTCAAAAAGCCATTCCACCATCTTACGATCGTGATAGCTGCTGTAGGATGGTGGAAACATGGTTAAGAGTACAGAATTCCGTGAATGTAAGTTCACTGCCACACTCCTTTTGCTGTTAAGTAAGTTCTTAGATTCAAGCAAGGCTGTGAGAAATAGCACGATGACAGATAAGCCATTCTGTACATCCACCAATGGTAGTTTTGAGAGATTCACTGCTTGCAAAGAATGCAAATGCATATTCAGAGTGTCTATTCCATTAAGAACAAAATGCTGTCTCTTCCATGATAGAAACAGTCCAGTGTAATCCACCTGCCACCAGATAGTTTGCTGACCACCCTTGGGGATGTTGCCATAATAGGGGCTCGGTACTGGTCTCTGCTACTAGTAGACTGGGCACTGGGCAGGTGGCCATCACTAGGCTGGCCTTGATGAGTAGAAGTCCATGTTCTTGAGCCTGCGCACAATCTCCATCCTTGTCACCATGGCCACTTTGTTCATAAGTCTACTCCTTGTCAATCTGACATCTATTCATATCTCCTTGGATATGACAGGGGTGCCTGAAGGAAGAATGAGGGGCGTGAAAAATAAAATTAGGCCTTATATCTCTAATAGCCACTCACTTGCTAGACCCTAAAAAGTGGAAAAAAAAACACTAGCAGCTCTCCTATGGCCACCCTGACATCTCAAGGTCTCTCTCTCTCTCTCTGCGCCCTCTGGGAAGGAGAGATAATGGCCATTTGACTCCAGGAATGTGGTTAATGACTCCGGGAATGTAGCTAGGTAACCACACCCGGAGCCCCCCACCCAACCAGTTGACTCCAGGAATGTGGCTATTTTGAAAAACTTACCCTTCCCCCTTTCATGCTGAGTGCCCCTCTGTGGTTTCGGTTAATAAGCGCGGGAACCAATCAGATCATGCTGGTGTTCAAATTTGAATGTTAGCCAATAAGAGTCCAAGTACCGCGAAAAGTTCCGAATTTGTTTGTGCCTATCTATAAAAAGCTGTAAAATCTGCTGCACTGGGCCTCTTAGCGTCACCGGTAACGAGTGCGGAGGTCCGGGTTCGAACTCGCAATAAACGACCCTTGCCGTTTGGCTTTGGCTCTGGACTCTGGTGGTCGTCTTTGGGGGGGTCTCGGAGTCTGGGGCATTTCAGTATCCACAGAAGAAGTTACACTACACATTTAATTATTAAAACCCTTCTCTGGGGGCGCCTTGGTGGCTCAGGTGGTTGAGCGACTGCCTTCGGCTCAGGCCATGATCCCAGAGACCCGGGATCGAGCCCCGCATTGGGCTCCCTGCTCGGGGAGAAGCCTGCGTCTCCCTCTCTCACTCCCCCTGCTTGTGTTCCCTCTCTGGCTGTGATTCTCTCTGTCAAATAAATAAAATCTTTAAAAAAAAAGAAAGAAAGAAAAAACCCTTCTCTGATGAAGTTAATCTTCGGTGAGCATTCACATGGAACACAGGTTATCTTCATATTTTTTTGCTCTTTCAGAGATTTATCCACATACCTCTTCCCCCAATTTCATTTTTGCCAGTTTTCCATTCATGATTCTTCCAAGCCCCTGACCATTGAACCAATGGCCACAACCCATGAATCAGATTATAATTACATATATGTCCATTTCTCCTTCCAAGGAAAATGAATAACCAGGATCACCACTCAAAGTTCTGCCCCACCAGAGATGTGCAGAGAGCCCTGCAGACCTGCTCTGTAGGGTGGCACCCACATTATCAGGCAGAACTATGTATAAACCAGGCTTGGTGTTTCTCTTCCTCTGTCCATCGATCATAGCTTTATTCTTGAAGAGGCAAGAAAAAGAAGAACAAACCAAAAGGTAGCTAAGCAGAAGCTTATCCTATCTGAACAGACTAAATGTTAGGGATCAGCACAGTGACAACTGAAAGGACAGAGCTACAAAACTAGACTAGCTCATACAGATCTGGCATCAAATTCTGAGGGAGGAAATAATAAACAGTAGAGCAGAGATTAATGAAACAAATAATAAAAAACAGAAAGAATCACAAAACTAAAAATCAGTTCTTTGAAGAGACCAACAAAAGTAATTGATTAAGAAAAAGTGAGAAGACACAAGTAACTAAAATCAGAAATGGAAGTAGAGACATTACTAGTAACATCACAGAGACAAAAAGCATTACGAAAGAAGACAAATAACTGTGTGCCAACAAATTAGATAACTTATATGAAAGAGAAAATTTTCCAGAAACACACCTACTACCAATAATGACTCAAGAAGAACTTAACACTAAAAATAAAATAAAATAATCTAATTTTAAAATGGGCAGAGAACCTGAATATACAGTTTTCCAAAGAAGACATATACATGGCTAACAGACACAGAAAAGATTCTCAACATCACTAATCTTCAGGGAAATGCAATCAAAACCACTGGGGTATCACCTTAAACCTGTAAGATTGGCTACAATAAAAAAGATAAAAAATATCGAGTATTGGCAAGGATGTGGAGAAAAAGGAATCTTCATGCACTGTTGGTGGGAACGGAAATTGGTACAGCCAATTTCCACACCATGGAAAACAGTATGGAGGTTCCTCAAAAAATTAAAAATAGAAATAGCTTATGATCTAATAATTCTACCACCCAAAAAATAAAAAACACTAAAAACACTAATTTGAAAAGATACGTGCATCCTTACGTTTACTGCAATATTATTAACAATAGCCAAGATACGGAATCAGCCAAAGTGTCTATCAATAAATGAAAAAAGATGTGGTATGTGTGCGTGTGTGTGTGTGTGTGTCTGTGTAATGCAATATAACTCAGCCATAAAAAAGTATGAAATCTTACCATTTGTGACAACATGGATGAACCTAGAGAGTATTATCCTAAGTGAAATAAGTCAACTAAAGACAAATACCATATGATTTCACATATTTATATGTGGAATCTAAAAGACAAATAAATGAGCAAACAAAAGCTGAAACAGACCCATAAATACAGCGAACAAACTGATGGCTGCCAGAGGGGAGGGTGCTGGGGAATAAGCAAAATAGTTGAAGGGGAGTAGGAGATACAGGCTTCCAGTTATGGGACAAATTAAGTCACAGGAATAAAAGTTACATCATGGGGAACATAGTCAATGGAATTGTAATAATGTTCCACAATGATAGATGGATGGTAGCTGTATTTTTGGTGAGCAGAGCATAATGCACTGAATTGCTGGATAACTATGTTGTATACCTGAAACTAATATAACATTGTGTATCAACTATAGTCAAATAAAATAAGGAGGAGGGAGGCCAAGGGTGAAAAGGAAGAGGAGGAGGAGAAAACAAATCAGTTGCTGCATGGAACCAGGGATGGGGGACAGAGGGTTAACTGCAAATGGATATGAGAAATATTCTGGGATGACGAAAATGTTCTATATCATGATTACGACAGTACTTATAAGAGTGTGCTTTTGACAAAACTCAATGAACTGTACATTTAAAAATAGATAAATTTTATTTTATGTAATTATACATCAAAAAGCCAATAAAAATAGATTTAAAAACAAAATGTGTGTTTAAGATCCTCTTTTTAAAATATTTGAATGCAAAGCATCTGGATGGTTCAGTCCATTAAGCATCTGCCTTCGGCTCAGGTCATGATCCCAGGGTCTTGGGTGGAACTGAGTGAATCCCCTACTGGGCTCCCTACTCAGTGGGGAGTCTCCTTCTCCCTCAGCCCCAACCCCCTGTTTGTGCGCTCTCTCTCAAAAAAAAATAAAATAAAATATTTGCATACATAAAGAAATGTATGGAATGTTGGACAGCAAAATATAATATCCATGAGGTGGATGGTGAGTGTCTTTTACTTTTTTATATACCTCTTTTTAGGTTAAATTGTTCACAACATATATCCATTAGTTTTATAAACAGGAAAAACACTATTTTAAAAATATGTAAGAACATGATGCACTTCAGATTTATTTCCATTTAAGAGTTAACGTTGTAAAGTACTGGCACTTACCATGTGAAACAGATCAACTTTTAACTATGACAAAGGGAGGTATTACAATGCGCTGAACTGACATCAAATACTTAATGCCCATTTTCACATTATATCTCATAAAAGTCTGTGTACTAGAACTCCATTTTATATGAATACATCTGAAAAGACTCCAGAAACCTAGACCATAACTAAACATTCAAAGGCTATTTTCCAATAAGATTGACCAGGTATGTTTAAGTAGAAATTTGGAAAGCTGTTCGGTTACCACAGGACCATCTAGATTTTAAATCAAACCAAACAGTAACAAGATAGTTTTAATAAACCCAGTAAACAAACTCCAAGTGATGGAAACACAGAGAAGCAAGAGTTGGCATGGATATTAGTGATCAAACCCCATGTTGTTTTTGATTTCATACAGAAAGACCTCCTGGCAAAAAAGGAAAAGACATTCTAAGTGGTATTCTCGAGAACAGACTAAATGTTAGGGATCAGCACAGTGACAACTGAAAGGACAGAGCTACAAAACTAGACTAGCTCATACAGATCTGGCATCAAATTCTGAAATTCTAGCATTTTTAGTCTAGTTTTGGCATGGTAATAGGAAGCACATCTAACAGATTAAGTACTGATTACCCCAAGCATAGATACTGGCTATAGGATGAACAAAGATGGAATCAAGAAGCTCACAGATAAATTACAGAGTACTGGTAAATGCATTCTAATTTCATGGTACTGGACGATGACGGTCTTTGGAAAACTTCCCTAACTACTGAGATAAACCAAACCTAAAATAGCTTCCATGTAGAAATGCTTACTATCTAACAAACAATTTGTATACATTATCTTTAATCTAAATTAAATACCCATATTTACCTATGAGTGTGTGATGGCTGAAACAACCGGAACTCTTCACAGTAACTAAGTATCACAGCAAGGCTTAAATCTCAGGTGCTTCAGTAAAAACCCCAGGCTCTTTCCAGTCTGATACTTCTTCTCACACTAAGCTGAGAAAATTAAGTCTGACTCTAGAAAGAAGAAAGTAGAAGGCAAGGGTGCCTGGGTGGCTCAGTTGGTTAAGCGACTGCCTTCGGCTCAGATCATGATCCTGGAGAACCGGGATCGAGTCCCACATCGGGCTCCCTGCTCGGTGGGAAGCCTGCTTCTCCCTCTCTCACTCCCCCAGCTTGTGTTCCCTCTCTGGCTGTGTTTGTCTCTGTCAAATAAATAAAATCTTTAAAAAAGAAAGTAGAAAGCAGTGAGTAACTATTCTGATCCTTGCCCATACAACATAAAACATACTGACTCCAATTTGTTCTTTAGAAAAATTCAGTCTTCCTTTTCATGTAGAAACATTCATGATTAAGTTCATGTTCAACACAGATTCTCTCTACATAAATTTACAATGTGTGGCTTCTCCTACGTCCCACATCAAGTGAACGATAAATATGGGTCTTAACTATGCTAAGCTCATTATCTTTAAATTATACCAACTAAAAAGGAAAATAATTATTTCATCCTGCTCATTATTCATCTATGTATGAAACAGGAATAAGGATATCTTCTCCACAGGGTAGTAAGAACTCAGTCACAGAACTTTTTTAAAGTGCTTAGCTTTAGACTGGCATGTAATAGGTACTCAGGTTATGGCAGCTATTATTAATGTCATTTTCAGCCCTGGGAGGGGCCATCAACATGGCAATTCTTTAAAGAATCAAGATGGAAGAAACCACCAAAGTAACAATCAGAAGAACCTGCCGCAGCAGACCTGAGGCTCCTGTTATTCCTATCCCCACAATGTCATATTTCATCTCATTGGCAGCCAATTCCTAGAGTTACCTCACTAGGTGTTAGCTTCAACACAATACTTTCCGAATCCAACTTTCAAACCTTCTTTCCTTTCCTTCTGCCCTTCTTAGCTTGAAATGCACCTCCCCCAAATGGGTCACACTTCACTTATGAAAAGGAAAGAGTCAAATAACTCATGCATGAATTAATCATCTTAATTTTTTTCCTGTGTGTTTGCAAAGGCAAAGATGAGGATGTAGAGACATTCCTGCCTCTACTGACCCTGTTTGCTCAGGGCATCAGCAATTTAGGGCACTTCTGAAGTAAGTGTGTGTGTGGAGGGGGGTAGAGCCAGGATGGCCTTGTTACCCTGAACATAGTTTTTCAAATCCGATGTGTGATACATTAAACCTTTTACTTTGAGTTTTTACTGGCAATGGTACTAGAACAACCTTCTGAACAGCAACTACTGCTGAATTTTAAAATCTCCCTGGCCCTGCCCTGAGCCAAATTTTAAAGGTACATAGAGTTTGGCTCATTCAATATTCAGAAATCTTATCTTTTTTACTATAAATTAATTTTACTACTACCAAACAGCATGTGCAAGAACTATCATAAGGAGATAAGATTTATGCCCTTCCATACTATTAAGAAAAAAGAAAGGACACAGGTAAGTCTAAAGTTCTAAAGGAAGACTTAATCAAGCTCAGCCAAGTTTGATTTCATTCCAACCCCCTTTTCTCTTGAGGGACTGTTTGTTGCTAAGTGGAATGAACTTAATAATTTTTAAAGGTTTTTAAAGTAATTTCCTCAATAAATTAGTTGAAAATGCTTAAATATCTCACAGAAGAAAACTCTTACGTATTTTAATCAAGTTTTCTACTAGACTTATCTATCTTGATCCCACTAGTCCCTCCAAAGTGACTGAAGATTTTAGTCTCCACAAACACACATCCTCTTCATTTACCACTGAGATTTCAGCATAGAAATGTTTCACATACAAGAATTTCTTCAGTCTCATCAACTGGCACACAGGAACTGCACATTCCAAGGAAGAAGGCGGTATTTATTTTTTCAGACCATATTCCAGCCAACTACCATAAACTTGGTTATTCTGAAGGCTCCCTGTTTCACTTTTATTTGGAGTCTGCCAACAGGTGACTGGATACTAGAGCACATTTGTTTACTCCTCAGGGATCCTTCTAACAGGACTATAACTTGGAACCAGGACTCCAAGTGGAAAACCATCAGTCCAGAATCAGCAGCCCCTTCAAGTGCCTCTTCCCACATTCACACCAGGAGGTGGTGTTCCAAGGTGGTCTCAGCATTGCATTAGCCAGCTTATTACTGGATCAGCAGGAAGCTTATTAAAAGAAAGAAAACTCAATGAGCATCAGGTATTCTGCATTGGACAAACTAAAGTTGTAACACAATGTCACCTAAGGTCACTTGATCCTTTGAGATTTAAATGAAATTGGCTTGAGGCCCTATTCCACATCCTGCGGGATATGCCTAGCTTTCTCCAAGATTTCCACAAAATACCAGTCTCATATTCTCATGGTGACATCTAGCTTCAAATTCTTTCTTGCTGGACTCCTGACCTCAGTTCATTTTGCTTCTATCTATTTCATCTCCTATAGGCATTTTCTCTTCTCTGCTCCAGAAAGGAACTCAGTTGTTCTTTCTTTTCTCCCCCTCAAAAAACATGGCATTTCTATGGTAAGTAGATTTTCATGAAGGTTCTGGATGTGAGAGACGTTACCACACAAATAATTAAAAATACTAATGGATATTTATCATCCTTACTTTTTTTTAACTGAAGTACAGTTTACATACTATATATTATTAGTTTCAGGTAAACAACATAGTGTTTCTATAATTATAATGCTCACCATGTTAAGTATAGTCACCATCTGTCACTATACAAAGTTACTACATCATTATTGACTAAATTCTCTATGCTGTACTTTTGGAAGTTTGTACCTCTTAATCCCCTTCACCTATTTCGCCCATCCCCCTACCACCTCCCCTCTTGGCTACCACCAGTTTTTTCTCTATAACTAACAAGTTTCTGTTGTCATTGTTGTTGCTTGTTCTTGTAAGTCTCTTGGACATCCTGACCTTTGGAATTTTTCACTGGTCACATTTCTTCACTGGCTCCTTTCCGATCTTTAACTCTTCTCCATCACTTCTGTTGTCTTCTATCTTTATATTTGTCTTTATTCTTATACAAGTTTACTTTGTCTTAGTTCATTCAAGCTTCTACAGCAGAAAACACCCTTAGACTGAGTGGCTTAAACAGTATTTATTTGTCACAATTCTGGAGGCCAGTAAGATCAAGGTGTCAGCGATCTGGTGTCTGATGAGAACCCACTTCCTGGGTCACAGATGGTCATTTTCTCGCCATGTTCTCACTTAGCCGGATGAGAAAGTAAGTTCTCTGGCATGTCTTTTATAAGGGCACTAATTTCTCTCATGAAGGCTACACGCTCATGACCTGATCACCTCCCAAAGTCCTACCTCCTAATAATATCAATTAAGGGCTAGAATTTCAACATAGAATTTGAAAAGGACACAAACATTTTACTCTCTGTACACATCATATTCCTCATGTCCTCACTTACCACATTACAGTTATTTTCCCAAAGAAAGAAAGAGTCCTTCACTTCAGTTAAGGCCATTTGTTACAACTATTAAAATATCTTAATTGAATTTTTAAAATTCTACTACATAAAGAATAAAAAGAACAAAAATGCCACTTACAGTATTCAGTTGTGGGGTCCTTCATACCAGAACTTTTCTCTTACAGTTTCATCTTCTTCCAGCAAGGCCATCTCCCTTAATTTCCTTCAAACTCTATAAACCAGAAATACTAGTGTCCTACAAGCATGTTTGCCTGGTTTTGTCTTGACAAGCCTCACAGTTTATCTGTTTTTCATTTGAGCAGTTTTACAAAAGGCATACTCTCCTTTGTCACAGGTCAGGCAAATTGTTATGGCCACACAGCTGGCATGGTTCCACCATTTATCTACAGTGATTTATTTGAGCACCCGACCCAGGATCCCTGAAATTTCATTCTTCTTTTCCTTTTTAAAAAAAAAAAAAAAATATATATATATATATATATATTTTTTTTTTTTCTCTATTTATTGGCAGAGAGAAATACAGCGAGAGAGGGAACACAAGCAGGGGGAGTGAGAGAGGGAGAAGCAGGCCTCCTGCCAAGCAGGGAGACCTATATAGGGCTTGATCCCAGGACTCTGGGATCATGAACCTGAGCCAAAGGCAGACACTTAACGACTGAGCCACCCAGGCACCCTCCCCCTCCCCCCTTTTTTAAAAATTTCTTTTTTCAGCCATAAATCTCTGGATTCTGGATTGTGATTATCCATCCATATATCTGGATATATATCTGGATTCAGTCTTATGATAATCTACCTAATAAGAGGAATGAAATTAATGATTTCTGGGTCTGCCAAGACCATCTCTTATTCACCTAAAGCTGGCCCAATTTTACACGGCTGAGGGGGCTAACTTTACCCTATGACATCCTCCCTCACTCCATTATCTAGCCCTGGTCTGGACTATACTCTTATTTACCAGTCAGCTCCCTTTAGTTTGTCTCATTTTACCTTTACCTTCCTTTTAAATAGATGTCACAAATCCAAATGCCTGCAGAGGCCAAACTGGTGACATAAAGGAGGGAAGCCGGGCAAGTAGAGACATTAACCAGAGGGAAGAATTCCCATTTGAAAGGACTTCCACTGCTCAGCTCCAGCTGACCACAGCACTAGGAGGTGTGGGGTCCAGGGATGCCATAGTGTCCATCCCTGAGATATTTCATTCAGTTTTATTTCAAACCACCATTTTCTTATTTAAAAATGAGTATTTTAAAAAACTGTATTAGCAAAACAAAATATGTTTCTGGGCCTAATGTTGCCCTAAGACAGCCAACTTGAGACAGCTGGCTCAGACTCATAAATCCTAAATCCCGAGAGCATGTTTCTTGGCAGCACGGATGGTGCCTGCTGCTGCATCTACACAATCTTGCCATCTTCAGCTTCACCTAATAGTGCTAGCAGGACTGGATTCTGGTCCTCCCTGCCATGCCCTCTCAAATTGGTCCATATTTGCTCAAAGTAGCTCCTCCAGTCTTTCAGGACTGGTTCCTAATTCACTTCTGTTATAAACCCCTGGTTTTAGCTTTAAGAAGGACTCTAGATGTGATTTTTCTCTGAAGAAGTCATTTGTTTCCTTTCTGAGTTTTGCCCCGTCATCTGTTCCATGTCTTTGTGCCTCAGTTACTGTTGCTATCATTCCTAATATCCTCACAACTAAAATACTCCTTGCTCCTGGTCCCGGTTTTAAAAGAAATTACAGGAAATGTTTTTGGTTTTGGATATCTCCTTAGTTGTTCTTTTGTGATTTAGCCTTTCCACAAAGTAAATTTCACTCCTCCCAAATCAACAGATGTTTCTTCCTTCATTTTTCAAAATCTTTCTCCTATTAATCCTTTTCTTACTATATGACACAAATCAATTTTCAAATTGGTTTTATAGCTTCCAAAATAATAATAAAATATCTGACTCCTGGAGATAATCCTACGGTTCGATACTTTTTAAAAATGTCCAGGGCTTATAGTAATCACAGAGATGTTTCTGTACTGCAAGCCAAGATGATGACATAGCCTCTATTATAAGGGCCTCTGGGTCCTTATCCTTCCTTCACCCTTATGAGGGGCTCCCTACAAATCCACAAATAGGACCAGGGCCCTCGATTAGATAATCCAAGGAGAATCAGAAACCCACAGTATTTAGAAGAAGTAACTTCAGGAATCTGCAGATGAGACAATGAAGCCAGCAGTTCTCCTTTAATCCTATTTTCCTTGATGTGAGATGAAGTTAAAAATAAGGCAGAGAGGAACAGAATTAGGAACACCTGATTTATCATTACCAATCAATGACAGGACAAATATTCATAGAGCAAAATGACAAGCACACTTCCTCTGTATCCCCTCTGGAATTCAGCTGATTGTGCAGCTCAGATCTAATAGTCTAATTCCAAAATCAATGCTTAAAATGCAGTTACGACTATAATATTAGTTCCTCCAACACATGAGTAAAGGATGCCCACAGTGGCTTCTCCAGGGTCTGCCTCTCTCAAGCTGTACTTCTGCCCCTAAATGTCATTTTGAATGTCACTAGGGAATCTTCCTGTGCCATGCATAATATATTGGAGGTTTGGACAAATCTAAGACTTCTCTCTGTGTATATCTGACAGAGAAAATAGGTGCAATGACGACTAACCCAAATAAATTTTAAAATTAGATTTTTTTAAAGATTTTATTTATTTATTTGACAGAAAGAAACACAGCTAGAGAGGGAACACAAGCAGGAGGAGTGAGAGAGAGAGAGGGAACCCAATGCCGGGCTCGATCCTCCGACTCAGGGATCATGACCTGAGCCGAAGGCAGATGCTTAACAACTGAGCCACCCAGGTGTCCCTAAAAATCACATTTACTCCAGGTTTTCTGAAACAGAAAACCTGGAGTAGCAGGACTGACCTGATGTATACTTCTGCCTTCATTTTCAGGAAGAGAAACGGGAGGACAGGACACTCCATGCCAAGAAAAGCAACTTCCCTAGCCTGCAGATCCATGTTAGAGCAAGGAGGAGAAGAAAAAAAAGGGTGGAGTGCTTTCAAAGACAAGTACCATCTCAAGCCCCATTTTTTTTAACTGCCTATGTTTCTTAATACAATAGTAAGGATGCCATAAAAATAGAAAAATAATTTTTAAACTGAGTTGAGAAAAGGCATATTATATTATAATTCTTATAAACTCTACATTGCATCTTCCAGAAATTTAGCTTCCATAACTACTAATGCACTCTCAAAGCAGAGCCATGAGGCAGAGAGGTATTATTTACTTTTTACTCATCATCTCTTCTGGAGACACAGAAAAGAACAAGTTCGTTACTATAGATCCAAGAACTAGACCCCTTCAAATTCAATTCAATTTGTTCTCTCAAAATATGTATGGTTAATCGGATTAAAAATGAATTCCCATAAAGCCTATGCTAGTCTCTTTTCTCCACTTTGACTATTATCTATTTATTTTACATTATGCATAAATCACATCTCTGACATTACGCAAGGGAGAAGTTATAAAGAGCACAGGTATTATCTCATACAGGAAACCATCACCATTTAAACTTGGTTATCAATACAGAAGACACACATCTTTACTAGCAACAGGATGGAAGTATGTTAGGAATCTTCAGAGTGGAAATCCAAATCTGGCATAAAGCTTTACATTGACCTGTTCTTCCAACATCACCTTCTAGCTCAGAGAGATCTCCTTTCCTCCCAATAACTCCTACAGTCTCACAATCAAGCTAGAAATTGCAGGGGTATCAAAGGAAGAAGAGGCTTTTACAGAGACAAATTTAAGTAGAGAACAGATATTTTTTCCTTATTCATTTTTTCAGGGTTGGAGGTACTTCACTCTTGGCTTCAAGAATCTATAAAGAACTGAAACTCTGATTATATTTAAAATAGTTGTGTGACTTTGAGCAGGCCACTCTTCTTACATGTGTGTCACTGGTCTCATCTCATTTAGAGATGCTTCTGATTGACATTCAGGAGGTAACAGCTACCAATCAGCTCTGTGAGAGAACCAAGGAAAAAGTCTTCCAGATAGATTCATCAAGGAAGGAATGCTTCATAGAAGAAAACAGCATTGCTAGTATACCACAGAGAATGAGAAGACTTTAAACAGCGGAAAACATTCCAGACATACAATAAGATCAGTAACAAGTTGGGAAAGGAAATACACTGTACTTCCTAGACTTGCATAGAATCCTGCACACCTGGTTGCTGCAAAAGAACTTTTCCATAGGCCCATTCTCTTTTACAAAATAAAGAAATGTATATAAAAAATCAAAAGCATGTAAGCATCAATTTACATTTTTGTTATAATTTTCTTTAGCTATAACTCACATACCATTCAATTCACCCATTTAAAATAGTCACTTCATTTTTTTTTTTTTTTTGAATATTAACAGATACATGAGGCGCCTGGGTGGCTCAGTTGGTTAAGCAACTGCCTTCGGGTCAGGTCATGATCCCGGAGTCCCGGGATCGAGCCCCGCACTGGGCTCCCTGCTCGGCGGGAAGCCTGCTTCTCCCTCTCTTACTCCCCCTGCTTGTGTGAGGTATTCCCTCTCTCACTGTGTTTCTCTCTGTCAAATAAAGAAATAAAATCTTTGAAAAAAAAGATATATTCAACCAATCAATTTTAGAATATATTCGATAACTCGTACCCTTTAGCTATCACCCCCAAATCCTATCGTTCCCTCCCCCAGCCTTAAGCAACTACTAATCTACTTTCTGACTTTATAGATTTGCCTATTCTGCACACTTCATATAAATGGAACCATAAAACCTGGGTTCTAAGTGGCTTCTTTCACTTAGTATAATATTTTCAAAATTCACCTGGTTATATTGTGCTCATCCCTTCTAAGAATATATAATATTCCATTGCATGGAAATACCACATTTTGTTTACTCATTCATCAGCTGACAGACATTTCTGCCATTAAGAATTATTCATGTCGGGGCACCTGAGTGGCTCAGTTGGTTGAACGACTGACTTCGGCTCAGGTCATGATCCCAGAGACCTGGGATCAAGTCCCACATCGGGCTCCCTGCTAGGCGGGAAGCCTGCTTCTCCCTCTCTCACTCTCTCCCTGCTTGTCTTCCCTCTCTGGCTGTGCTTCTCTCTGTCAAATAAATAAAATCTTCAAAAAAAAAAAAAAAAAGAATTATTCATGTTGGGGCGACTGGGTGGTTAGTTAGACTGAGTGGCGCTCAGTCGTTAAGTGTCTGCCTTCAGCTCAGGTCATGGTCCCAGAGTCCCACGACTGAGCTCCACATTGGGCTCCCTGCTTGGTGGGAAGCCTGTTTCTCCTTCTCTCACTCCCCCTGCTTGTGTTTCCTCTCACTGTGTTTCTCTCTGTCAGATAAATAAAATCTTAAAAAAAAAAAAAGAATTAAAAAAAATTATTCATGTCCAAGTTTTTACTCTCTCTCTCTCTCAAATAATATATAAAATCTTTAAAAATGGGGGGAGGATGAAAAGTGTGCCTGACGTGGCTCAGTTGGTTAAGTGGCTGCTTTTGGCTCAGCTCATGATCTCAGGGTACTGGGATCGAGCCCCAAATTGGGCTCCCTACTCATTGGAGAGTCTGTCTCTCCCTCTCCTTGCTATGAGTTCACTCTCTCTCAAATAAATAAAATCTTTTTTAAAAGGAATAGAAATATTCATGTATAAGTTTTTATGTGGACATGTGTTTCCACTGTTCTTGAGTCTACACCTATGGGAATTTCTGGGTCATGTGGTAATTCTATACTTAACTATCAGACTATTTTTCCAAAGTGGCTGCACCATTTTACAATCCCATCAACACAGAACGAGCGCTCCAATTCCTCTATATCCACACCCACACTTCTTATTATCTGTCCTGATTACAGTAATCCCAGTGAGTATGAAGTGTTGTTAAAATTCTTTATATAATATAGGTACAAGTACCTTATCAGATATAGGATTTGTATTCAACCAGGAGGAAAAGTTAGATTATTAATATTGCCACATTTTAAAGAACAAAAACAAAAGTCTTCCATTATAAGCTTATATATATTGTATTATTTTCTGCAAAACAAATTTGAGTTTCCATATAGCAATCATTGAATAGTTTAGACTCTACTTTTTTCTGAACTTTCATTAAAGACATCTCCAATGGGGGCATGTGGGTGGCTCAGTTTGTTGAACATCTGCTTTAGGCCCAGGTCATGATCCCTGAGTCCTGGGATCAAGCCCTGCCCTGCTGTCATAGGGACCTGGGAATCCCTGCTCAGCTGGGAGTCTGTTTCTCCCTCTCTCTCTGTCCCTCCCCTTGGGCTGTCTATGCTCTCTCCCCCCACCCAAATGAATAAATAAAATCTTCAAATAAAAAAGACATCCCAATGATGGTTGATAAGAACATAAATATGCAAAGACATGAATTTAGGTGCCTCTGCAGAAAGGAACTTCTGACTATCCCAGCAAGACTACTGCAGCTTTTATATATCATATTTTGCAAGTTCATATACTAGGATTACATTTCAAAATAAGCCTTGGAAGACATCTGGCTACATGCTGTAATCATTAAAATGATGTTCTATGCTACAGAAAATGTGTTAGAGATACCCTCTGCATGAAGTATGACTAGATAGTTAAATCTCATATGACTGACCAATTATTTGCTTCCAAAGCATGAATACCACAAATCCTGGAGATACACAGACACCGGCTCATTAGAGCAAGTGATTTTATTGTTAGGCTGTGGTCTTTGTTATGTGCTGAATGGTAAAATGTAATTCACTGGTCACTTTGCTATGGACACTAAATGCTTTAATTTCTGAGAATACACCCAGGCAAGAAAAAAAATGTTTTTAGATCAGAGAACTCAGAAAACGTAACTTTTTCTGTGTTCAAAGTTGAATACAAGTGCCACACGGCTCCTGCACATTTAATCTTCTGCTCTGACAATTCCAGCTGGATGCCCACTCCCATTTTACCTTAAAATTCCCCTTCCTGGAGTAATGGAAGCTGAGTACATCTGAAATAGTTGAATTCTACTCCACTGAGCTCAGCCACAGGCCCTGCATGGAAAGACCTGGGAAACATTAGCTTGCTTCTGGTCTGGCCATAATGAAAATAAATGAGGGCTTCAATTTAAAGTCGTTACTAAAAATTTGTTCTTTCCTCCATTCTAATTCTGAGACCCACTTGCAGCTAATTAGAACAGTTCCCAGCATGATCGCCCAGCACACTGCTAGTGTAAACACCAACCATCTGAGTTTCATTACAATAAAGAAATCAAATAAACAGTGGACCAGAGAACAGTAGTTTGGGCATGGCTCATTAGAGCACAATGCAGTTAACATTCCTCACTCAGGAAGGGAAAGAAGGCATCGGCCAGTAAGGCTGATGCCCAGCGCTTTCCATTCTTATTAATGAAGTTAGTGGGGCTAGGGATTATTTCTTACCATTAAATTTTTCTGGAGAAAGAAGAGGGAGTTTTTGTTTTGGGGGGTTTTTTGTGGTTGTTTTGGGGGGGGGTTGTTTGTTTGTTTTTTAATGAAAAGGAAAAAAAGTTGTCTCTGAACCTCGTTGTAAACAAAGAGAAAAGGTAATTATTTGCTTTGGACTATTCACTGCTTTTCCAGTTCCTCATTGGATACGTTGTTTACAAGTTAAATAAGGAAAGAAAAAAGAAAAGGGAATACAGTACCTGTTAATCTGCTTAAGGTTTTTATTATTTATCCTACGTATGAACAAATTTCTGCCAACATAGGCTGGGCATGACAATATGATTCCTAATACCTCTCCCCAAAGTAATAATAAGTAAACATATAAAAAAGTAAAAGAATCACTCATGTATTTTGATATTTTACTTATCTTATTCCCACCAACTAATATTTGGAAATATTCACATAAATAAATAATCATTTTCAGGTTTCATTTACATTATTTAGCATGACTCTGGAACTATTAAAGAGAGAAAAAACCCACAAATATTTCTGTCTCTAAAATTTAACTCTGCTCTTAAGTAACTGTAAAACTCCTAAGACATGAATTGAATTTGATCACAAACTCAACAAAGGTTTGAATCCTTTGGTTAGATCATATTCTGTGAAGAAAATATGAGCCAATTCCAGCCTACCTCCCAGCATCCAACTTGTATGTCTGTGACTATGGTACAGAATTCATGTCTAGCCCCTGGATCAGGCCACCATTTCACTGCACATGATAGAAGTTAGCCCCTAATGATAATGCAGTTTCAATGAAGCCAGTGTAGAAACAGCCTTTATTTCCTCTCTCAGAGAGTCTAGGTTTAGGTGTGCAAGTATCACATGGCTTGTATTTACAATTTTTTTTCATTAAAATTGTTACAGACAGATTATGATACTTGTGGGAACTTATTCGCTCAGAAGGTTCCAGATGCTTTGGGCTAAGATTAAAATACCTCTAAAATAGCCTCTTTATGTTCCCACTTGGACTACTCTAAAAAGCTGCTGCATAAAAGGACCCAAACCAAGATCCTAAACCACATGAGTCAATGACTGAAGAAAAGTCACACACACACAAAAGCAAATAGTATTCATGCGAATCATGTTAGAAAAAAAGAGCTAAATCAATGGAACTAAGAGTTAAAATGCATGTTCTAACCTTGAGATCCATTTTAATCTGTGGAAGGAAACAATCACTCATCTCTCAGACCAAAAAAAAAAGAATAAAGAAACAGGGAGGCATTTGTCTGCAGCAGTTGCTTAGTAAGGAACTTCAAGGAAAAAAAAAAAAATCTCCCTTCATATAACAATTTAAAGTATTGTTTTGGAATTAATTGTCTATCTATCATCTACATGGTGAAAGAAAATTAAAGTCAAGGAAAATAAAAGTAAATGTCCAGAGAAACTAACACTAAGCACAGCAATTTTTTAAAATCTGAAAGCTCTGTCATTTAACATTTTTTGATAATTTTCATAACCTGCTTCACCAATCTATTCATTGCATTTTGAAGTGGAATTTTATACTCTCATGTCCATGTCTGCAAAATGAGATACTGGAATGGGATCACTGGGAAAGGCTGTCCAGCAATTAATGCTGAGAACCAGACCCTCACCGATAGGTAATGTACAAGTCATGCTCTAAACAGCAGCCATGGTTCTTTGCTGATCAAGATACACTGTGACAGCACCAGCCCAATCAACCTGCTTACAGCCATGCAATTTCAGGATGATAATGTTCAGTGGATTTGAATGGGGAGCCTACTGCTTCTTTAGAAGTTCCCTTTGGAGATGCCTGGGTGGCTCAGTCGGTTGGGCATGTGCCTTCAGCTCGGGTCATGATCCCAGGGTTTTGGGATCGGATCCCACACTGGGTCCCTTGCTCATAAGGGAGCCTGCTTCTCCCTCTGCCTGCTACTCCCTCTGCTTGTGTTCACTCTCTCTCTCTCTCTCATGAATAAATTTTTAAAAATCTAGAAGTTCCTTTTGCATGCATATTCTCTCAAGATTAGAATAATGTTGAAAAGAGTCTAGTTAAAGTTTCATGAATACCAAAAGGATGACAATCACAATACCCTCTAATTTTACTTTGCATTACATAGTATTTTTCTTTAGAGAGCTTTTATTATTAATTTTTCCTAACAGGATGACATCATCCAAATGTAGCTCACAGAACTGTGACAGAACATTAAACCAAGCAAATAGAAATGGACTGCTTAGCTCCTTTGTCATGCCTCTTACAAACTGCCTACCCTGTGTGAGGTCTTTAAATATATTATTTGATGTCATCTTTGCAACCATGCTATAGGACCCACAACTCACACATGATGCTACTGAGAAAACAGGAACATGGATTGGCTTGTGAAGTTTCTCAAAGCTGGGAACTGGAAGAAGCAGGATTTGAAACCAAGTTTAGCTTTATTCTAAAATGCTCTTCCTTCTACCTTGAGTGTATTTACTTGATTTTTGTGTATAAATTATAAACTTTGTCATAAACTAGGTTTTGGAAATGAATACACTTAACACATTTTAGAAATAAATATACTTAAAACAAACTGTATGATGGAAAGAACATACAGCTCTGAAGTACAGTGTCCCTCATTAGAACACGCATTAAATGGGGCGCCTGCGTGGCTCAGTCATTAAGCGTCTGCCTTCGGCTCAGGTCATGATCCGAGAGTCCTAGGATTGAGTCCCACGTCGGGCTCCCCGCTCTGCGGGAGGCCTACTTCTCCCTCTCACTCTCCCTGTTTGTATTCCCTCTCTAGGTATGTTTCTCTCTGTCAAATAAATAAATAAAATCTTTTTTAAAAAGCACACACACATTAAAGCATGCATATTCTAACAAACAAAACAGAAAAGCAGCTATATTTAATCTCAGATAACTAAACCACTGAACTCTACAGACAGAAATTCATTTTTTTTAAGGGGCACCTGGTTGGCTATGTTCATAGAACATATGACTCTTGATTTTGGGGTTGTGACTTTGAGACCCATGTTAGGTATAGGGATTACTTAAAAGTAAAATCTTTAAAAAAAAAAGAAATTAATTTTTTAAATCTCAGATTGTTTTTCTTCTGCCACATGGAATGTTCATGGAATGTGGATCCCAGCAATGACAGGTTACACAGAAAGTGAAATAATCTAAAGAAAGCATAACTCACATAAAACTTTTCTAGGGAAAACAAAGGGAATGAAGAACTGATTCCCAGATTGTTCTGTTTGGGATTATTCATGTATCTTTCAGAAAGTCACTCAAAAACTGAGACAGAGATAACACATTATGATAAATGTGCCTGGAAATAAAAAGAAAGACTTTCTTTTTTAAATCTTTGTTCTGCCACAAAGCAGTTGCTTGAGCTTTGGTGTAATAAAGCATTTATACCTTCTGCCATTTTATATCTGTAATATTAAGGGTTTGAGATTTCCTTTCTATCTGTGATGTTCTATTAGACTATGAACCATAAAGAACTTCAATGTTGTCCATCATGGTTTTAATGTAGAAGCTATTCTTCCTCTGGCAGCAGGCAAATTCTTCTGTCTCTTCAAATCACAAATGCCCCCGAAACTTAGTTTAATTGTCCAAAGTCCACCCAAAGAAGGAAAGCAACAGATGCTATCACAAGCTTACAATACCAAGTTTAGAAGAGTACGCACACGTGTTTGGGTGTGTGTGTGGGTGTGTGTGTGTGTGTGCACATGTGTGTCCAGGAAAGGTCATAAATTTGACCTCTGGGAAGCAGCAAAGGTTCCATCCACAGAGCCTGCTGTGACAGCATCTGGAAATTCCTCGCTTGGGTCAGTGGGGAGACATTCTCTGTTTACTTTGCTTTCGTTTTATACCCATGTGGTGTTCAGCATATCAATAATATATTTCAATCTCATCATGAAACCCTTTAATGATTTACTTTGCAAACCTCCCAGGCCCATCTAGCCACAGGAAAACCGAATGCTTTTGTTACAAGCTGAAAGGATGACAGTCAAAACACAGACAGAAGAAAAAGCACTGGGTGGAATCTTAGGACCTTCCTCCTGCTTGCTGCCCACAGTAGCTATAGCTGAGCTTTCAATGCAGGGAGAGAACACGGGGAAGGCTGCTAGCTTCCTGCAGTAACTTTTTCTATAAGTGACATATGTAGAAACACATGGAGTTTTTACATGATTGGCAGTATTCACAGAAAAATTTTCTGCAAAACTGAATATGGCAATAATTAAAAACTCCTTAGTGCATTACTGACTAAAAAATTTATAGACATTTTCATATATTTCATATTCTCCTGTGTAGATCATGCCATCATTGTTAGAAATCCTATGAACCAAAAATTGAGTATGTTACTGACAGTCTGTCCTGCCTACCACAGCTCTGCAGGGAAAGGAGTCACTCAATTGAATAGTCACACAGACAATTCTCAGTGACTGACACTACTTATCCCTCCACATGTCCAAGTCAAAACTTAGAGCATCATCTTTGTTTCATTCTCTCCATTCATTCTCTTTCCATGTCACTTTTCATGTCTGTCTATGCTCTCACATGAATTTCCCAAATGAGCTCAAGTCCCTCTCTAACACAGCCATCGTGGTCCCCAGGAACACTATGTAGCCTAGATAAGCTTCGACACACTCTCTTATATAGCTGTTTTCTCCACAACTGAAACAGAGCAATCACTTTGAAATTGCCAACTGGTTATGTCACGTTCATGCTTGAGCCCTTCTTTCTTCACATAGCTGCTCGATAAATATCAGATGATTTTAATGGAATAGCTAGGATTCCTGCAAAGATGGCTCTATATGAACCAAAACTTTAAAAATATCTTCATCTACATTTGAAACTAAATAGTGAAAGCAAAATGAAGCAAAGAAAGAAAGGAAAGAAACATTTATTAGCCCTTAATATGTACCTGGTACTTTATATACATGATTTTATTTGCCACGGGAACCTTTTGGTGTAGGCTTAAATACTGTCATCTTGCACATGAAAAAATGGAAGTACAGAGAGACTAAATTTCTTGCTTTCAAGAGTTCTGCAAGTAACAAATGTCAGGGCCAGAATGGCTACCTAGTTTCAATATTTTTTTACTCCATGCTCACCCCACATAGTGAGGAGTTAGTGCCTTCATCCCTTCTTATCATAACTTCCTCACCATAGTGAGACTTACTTCCTCACTCCTCTGGTAACTTCCTGCTCTCTAAATGTCTCTCCTGCATTCAAAAAGGAAAAGGGGTTTGAGGCAGTTATCTCCAGCTTCCAACGTGTCCATCTCCACCAAATCACCACCTGTTCATCCCTCCAAACACCCACAATACAACTCTACCCCATAACACAAACAATTCCTACTAAAGTCACCAATGACTCCTGTGTCACAGAATCAGAGGATCGTTTTCAGTTGTCCTCTGTCATAAAGTCTCAAGAGCAAAATATGCCTTCATTGCTTTCTTTATATAAAACTTTATCTTACCCCAGAACCTCCTGATGTTTTCCTTCTTCCATTCTGATCTCCATTTCTTAATTTCCCTATGGGCTCATCCTCTTCATCACAGCTTTTAATGCCTGGGACTTTCAGTCTGTTATGTCCTCCCTTTGCACCCTCCCCATAAGAGATTTAATATACTATAAGATAATCCTAAGAATCTAAGAATCTAAGAATCATTCTTAAGACACCTCTTTCCCTCATACTGCTCCATACCCATTTCATTGCATGGTTCTTAGAGGGATTTGAACTCCTAAACATCTTCATAATCCACTGACTTACTTCAATGTCTATCAATTATGGGACATCTTGTTATTGGAGAGGATTAGAGCATTAAGAAGATTAAGAATTTTATATATTCCTTTGGCATCTAGAGAGGAGAAAGGCTAGCTCTGAACCAGATCTATGGTGATCCTAGACCGGTGGCTTTAAAACACTTCTCAACAGATTCCTCTTAATGAAGTTCCTCCTCCAACACATTATTGAACAACTATCATATGCAGTTCCCTGAATAATCTCTTTAATTTCAGAGCATGGTCAAGTAAAGTAACATAGGTGCTCTAAGGGACAGAACCCTGGAGAAAGCCAGAGGCTATTTTTAGGAAGAGCCCATACTAGAACCTAGTCACAGGGATTCTGCTGAAATTATGTTCCCTGGGATGGTGGTAAACATTTCCTGCTTAGGTTACCAAAGCTTGCGGAGAGTAAACTCACCCACCCATCAGGTAAGGAGGCCCTCAGAATGACAGCCTAATGTCCAGTGCTGTGACTTCCTTCAGCATTCTATTCTCACATCACATGTTCCAGTAATCCCAGTAATCCCAAAGGCAAAAGAAAAGTGAAACAAGCAAGGAGAAATTTGTGGCCAAACTTGTAGTCAAAATGGAAATTTTGTTATGTAAGGCAAAGAAGACAAGAGAGGAGTAGGACTTCTGGCATGGCAGCCTGAAGAGCTGGCACTATGTTTAAGAACAGTTCTAGGCCGACAGAGCTGGGGTAGAATGGGTGAAAGCTCTGCTACAGACCTAGTAGACAAAGAATACTGGACTCTGATCATCCATATCACAGCATATTCACAGTGTTCCATACACAGAGGAGAAAGGCAAGAAGACTGCTGTGACACCTGCCAGGGCAGGAGTTTCACTCTGGAACATGGGCTACTACTCTTTGCCCTAACTCTAGAGCAGGTAAAAGTCTTGCCAGAGAGATAGAGGGGGATAGGCAGTTCATAAAAACAGAGAGCACTGTAATTTTTCCTAAGGGGAATGATATTGTATGGAAAAGACTATGGGGCAGTTCATGCCAGAGGACTTTGTAAAGCAATGGAGATGTTAGTGGTGAGCCATAAGGAGGACACTAATAAATTCGTATTAACTGCAAGTTAAACAAAAGATGACTAAAAGTTTAACAGAGAGGAAAAGATATCCTACAGAATATTCCTCCCAGAGCTGGAGCATGCCTCAAATACTGGCAACACACTAATGTGGAAAAGATGCTTGAAGTTAATTGGATCAGACTATGGAGCAATTTAAGCTTGTTGTTGAAAACAACAGATCAATCAACTAGCAATTAGTGGAAGTTAACAGCCTCTAATGGAGGCAAACCAGCCAGAAACTTAATGGAGAAGTCAGAGAAAGGGACAGAGTCTGGGTAAAACCATAATCACCCCTGTTGGTCAGGGAGATTATGCACATGGCCAGAGCTACACTCCCTGAGAAGTGATGTGAGAGGTCACTCACTGTAGAGGAGACTTTCCTGAATGAGTCTAGTAATAATTATAACCATGTATAGTTGGGTTTGTAACATGTACACAAGCATACTATGTGTGATGATAAGAGCACAAAAAGGAGAAGAGGTTGTAGAGGAACAGAGCTATAGTAAGAGTAAAGTTTCTATATCTCACTGGAATTTAATAATTATAAATTTGAAGTAAATTCAGATAAGTTGAGAATATATTTAAGCCTTAGAGGAACCACAAAGAAAATACATTTTTAAAATAGTTTAGAAGGTATTAAAGGAAAAAAAATTATTAAAGGAATTTAAAATTTTACTGTAGAAAATATCCACTTATTGCAACAGAAGGCAGTAAAGGAACAGATGAACAAAAACTTCTTGCAGTGTACAGAAAACAAAAAGCAAATAATAAAAGTGAATCCATCATACCTTTAATACCATTAAATGTAAATGGATTAAATAATCCAATAAAAGCAAAGATTATCATATTGAGGAAAAAAAAACACAATTCAACTATATGCAGTTTACAGAAGATACAATTTAGACTCAGAGAGATAAGTAAAAGAATGAGGGGAAAAAAGGTATACTATGCAACCATAACCATCAACTATAAGTGAGTAGGAGTGATAGACTAATATATATTAGTATACAAGTATCAGGCACAATTTAATTAATTTAAAAGTAAAAATATTTTCCAATATATGGAGGGACATTTTATAATGAAAGATCAATCTATCAGAAAGATATAACAATTATAAACACATATGTGTCTAACAGGAGAGCCTCAAAATGCATGAAACAAACAAAACAAAACAAAACAAAATGATATAATTGAAGGGATATAACAGTTGGATAATAACTGGAGACTTCAATACCTGTTCAAATGATGGGTAAAACAACTAGGCCAAAGATCAACAACGTTGTAAAAGACCTGACCAATAACATAAAGCAAAGAAACCTAAAAGACTTAACAGAACATGTCACTCCATAGCAGACCACATATTTTTTTCAAGTACATATGGAATACTCTCCAGGATATACCATACATTAAGACATAAGTCAAACCTCAATGAATTTAAAAGAACTGAAATCATGTAAAATGTTTCCTAACCATACAGAATTAAGTTAGAAATCAATAATAGAAGAAAATTTGGGAAATTCACACATATATAGAAATTAAACAACAAACTAACAAATAACCAATGGGTCAAAGAAGTCACAAAAGAAATTAGAAAATACTTTGATATCAGTGAGAAAAAAGAAATGCAACATATTATAATGTACAGGATGAATTTAAAGCAGTGCTTAGGAGGAAATTTATATTTGCACTATATGCTTTTATTAAAAAAGAACAACCTCAAATCAGTAACTGCCATCTTTCATTTTAAGTAAATGAAAAAAGAAGAGTAAACTAAATGCAAAGTAAGCAAAACAAAAGATATAACAAAGACCAGAACATGAATAAATGAAATAAAAATAGAAAAAAATAAGAAATCAATAGTCCTTTAAAAAGATCAACAATTTGATAAAACTGTAGCTAGACTAACCACGTAAAAAGGAGAGAAGACTAAAAATACTAAAATGAAAAATGTGAAGAAAACACAGAGGCTGTAGATGTGAGAGCAGATAAAATTAAAAGATCTAGGCAGAGAGGGAAATCTGAACACGTTGAGGACGTCACACATGAAGGTGGGGTCAGGAAAGAGCACTGACCGTTTGAAAACCAAATACTGGCATTCTATAAGATCTAAGGCAGAAAACTAAGGCAAGGATTCAAACACAGTAACTGAAGACAGAAATTCCTATTTCAGACCCAGCACCAAAAGAAGGGCAAAGGCAGAACCAAAAAATCAAAAACAATTCACAAATTCTGAACCAGACAGGCCACAAATGGGACATGATGCTAATATTTCAAGTATTAAGCTGGAGCTTCTTTAATCCCTAATACAAAGGTCAGGACTTCTCCTAAAAACCTACTGACATTGGGTTAAGTTGCCTCTGCCATTAGGCTAAACCAACTTTGAATGCTGGGAAGTGTGTAATGCTGGACTTCTGACCACTGTTTCTCTCTCATTTATCTTTCTTTTTAAGGAAGTCATTTCTACACAATGACATAAAGGACAGAACTATATATGGGTAAGTAATTTTTGCAAAGAGAAATTTATATATATATTCCAAATTACATATATAATTTAATTTTCCTCAGGACCAAAGGATGTCTCATTCTCACAATTTCAAACACCTAAGTTTTCTTTATATTTGAGTAAAAAATTTAAGAGGTTACAGTGTGAGATGTAAAATTTTTATTCAGAATACCATTCTGTCTGCTACAACTGCATTCTGTCTGCAGGTCAATGGTTCTCAAACAAGGCTGAATCCCAGATTTGCCAGGAAGTTTGTTTTGGTTTTAATACAGACTCCTACCTCCTAATGAAAGCAAGCATTTTTTGAGTTCTCTCTATGTACCAGGCAAGTGTAAGTGTTATTTCTATGCTACAGATGGGAAAATTTAGGCAGGGAAACTAAATAACTCCACAGTTACCTAGCTCGTAATGGAAGAGCTGGAATCCACACCAAGGCAGTCTGGCTCCAGACCTGGACACCACACTGGCATATCCATCAATATTTTGGGGAAGGAGCCCAGAATGTTGTATGTTTTTAAAAGTCCTAGAGGATACTCATGCTCATCTGGACTTGGGAACCACTGTTCTGGCACACTTCTGTTTGCAAGTGCACTTACAAACAGATTGTGGTTCTTCTAACATCTATGCTAATATTGTATTAAGTGTTAGGCATTTAGGGAAAAGGCTGCTTTAATTTGTTTTAGAAGGTTTCTACATAGCTTAATAAGCATATTACTCTAATAATATAAAAGATATCAATATGCCAGAACTATACTTCACTTCAATAATAAAGAATATTACTAGTACTAATAGTGATTGCCAAAACACTGTAAAACATTGGGCTGAGTGCTTTATATTTACTATCTCTAATTTTTGCAAATTCTTGTCACCATTATAAAGATGATAAAATTGAGGCTATGGAAAGGTCCAAGGTACAAAGCCCAGATTAGAACTGCTCTACACTGATTACAAAGTTCTTCTTTTTCCCATTTATATAGTGAGTATGAAGAAGCATCTTAGAATTCTGTATCTGTGCCCACTTTAACCTAGGTCTTCCTTTGGAGAAGAACGTTGTTATGGCTCTTTCTATGGCTAAAGCCAGTTCAAGGTCTATCAGAGGACCATAATTTTCTTCTGAGTCCTACAGTTTCTGGAAAAGATAAGTGAAAATAATTCTGTTCCTTATAAGGTTTCTGGGGTAGTAAAAAGAATATTAACACATTGGACTCTGGAAGAAAACCAAGAAGAGATTAGCAGGATGTCAAATCAAGAAACTAAAAAGAATGGTGGCAATGTGGTATGACAGAGTACTGATACAGCTTCTTATGTTTTAAAACTATCAACATGTGTTACTCTAGCAAATAAAAATAAAGGAAGAAACTTCCTTGACTTAACAAATGTGTGACCATTAGGGTCATATACTTGGAGAGACTCACGTAAAAAGAAATATATGCACATTTAAATGTAAAAACCAGCTGGTTACACTCAAGATTTCTAGTCCTTGCTCAGTTACCAACACATATTAGCTGACCTTAGACAACTTATTTAGCTTCTCTGCATCTCAGCCTCCCTAGGGACAGTGCACCAATATATTCTATACCCCTTCTTTACAGTTCCAAATGGGTCATCTACATTTAAATTAGAAGTCACAAATGAGAAGAAAAAGGATATCACCATATACCATGTTTCTAGGAACCTTAAATCCCAGGCAATCAGGTAGTTCAACTGATGTGAGGAGTTATTTAAGTTGGCAGAAGACCAGAAAGACCCCTTGACTCACACCCTCCTCCATCTGGGGTGAAAAATTATATATATAATATATAATTTTATATATTTATATTTTATATTTATATTTATATATGTATATTTATATCTATTCTATATTTTATTTTTATATAAACAAATTTATATAAATTTATAAATATAAATTATATTTATATTTATTTTTATATATTGTATTTTTATATTTATATGCCTATATTAGAATAGAAATGCTAAACTAAGATCCTCTTTGGTAGATCATTCATAGGTCCCAAAAAATTTTTAGATATCATCAAGGAAAGAACAAAATACTTATGAGATTCCTCTCCTGAATGTTGCATAGCTAGAAACTCAAACTCTTAGAACTTGAAGTGGGAGTATAAAGTGGTATAACCTCTTTGGAATACTGTTTACTTTTATCCACTGAAGCTAAACATATGCATAACATATGGCCCACGTATGCATCCTGGCACTGTTCTAGTCCTTGATCTGGGTGCTATTTACATGGCTGTGCTCAGTTTGAAAATCGATTATAGTTACAGTGTAAATGTTGAGCATATTTCTATATATGTGTTATATTTTATAAAACTTTTATCATCAGTCCCCCAACAATTTCCCCACAATAACCATCCTTCTGCATTGTGTTTGCTGATAGACGTTTGTTGCCTCCATTCCTAACTCTCTGAACTAGTTGCAAAGCAGCTATTGGTCATTTATAACATTAGTGGTGCCTAAGGCCACTTATAAGGCAAACGATCTTATTTTTCCACTCATATTATTTTACTCTATCGTGTAGCAATCAATCAAGGCAAACTCTCTTCCCCCCCAGGTAATTCTGATGAAGTCAATTCTGCTCCTAGCTTCTGGAACATTTGACAAAGGTAATCCTATATGTCCATTTCATGTCCCTGAACACAGTGAAGAATTTATAAACAGGCACATGCCCCAAGTAAGGCCAGCCAAAGCCAGCAAAATTTCCAAAACTTTTGTTTGATCTCTCAGAAACTTCCTTTCTCACTAGACTTATGTGAGGAAAATAGAGCTTCAGAGTGAGAAAGAACTGTCAAAAATAGGAAGTGAAGATTTCAGTCAACACCACATACAGTTAAGTGTTGAATTTAATCATGGGTGAAGCCAGACCTTTGGTAGACCTTTCTAATTATGAAAGACAACAAACTACCTTTTGTCTCAAGACCATTTGTCAGAGATATTCTGTCTCGTAAAACCAAGACAGTCTAACCTAACATAGACTTCCCTTCAACAATCTCATAAACACTGTTTATTTTAGAAGGTGTCTCTTTCTGACAGCTACTTCCACCTACTATACAGAAAAAAGCTCAAAGATGTTGAGAAATAAGATGAAATTCCAGGAGCTTTGTCTCTGATATTCTTTTCCAAGCTGAAGAAAGGCTATAAACATCCAGGTGACCACACAATCCTCTCGGCACATGTCCTATTGTCCTCTGAGAGGACCCTTTTCTAAATCCCTTGCATTTTTTCTCTTGGTCATTATCAGAGACTAATACAGAAACAAGCAAGGCAGTGGTGTGCCTAGGTGGCTTAGCTGGTTAAGCAACTGCCTTTGGCTCAGGTCATGATCTCAGAGACCCAGGATCGAGTCCCACACTTGGCGGGAAGCCTGCTTCTCCCTCTCTCACTCCCCCTGCTTGGGTTCCCTCTCTAGCTGTGTTTCTCTCTGTCAAATAAATAAATAAAAATCTTTTTAAAAGAAAGAAAGAAGGAAGGAAGGAAGGAAGGAAGGAAGGAAGGAAGGAAGGAAGGAAAGAAGGAAGGAAGGAAGGCAGGCAAGCAGGTAGGCATGACTGCCCTTACCTGCCAAATGGCAGGTCCTGAGTTTCCTGAGCCAGAAGATAAGAAGTAGTGGTAGGGGAGAGAATCCATCTGGCTGCTGATGACATGTAAAGCAGGCTAGTGGGGCATGGACCCCTACATAAGAGGAAAAAGACCTTTAACAAATCTCAGATTCAGAAATGTATACTAAGCATCTCTTCCTTAGAGCTTAGAAAACAGCCTGCACCTCCTAAGTCTTCCTTAAGTTTGGAAACTTTATCATTGGCAGAGGCAGTAAATAAATTCTCCTAGATACCGCTAGATACCGCCATTAAGGAGTTAAGAAACACCCTGGCTTTTTTTTTTCTTTCTTTCTCTTTGGTATTAAGATAATAAAAGGCACACATTTTAAAACTAATTTACCCTCTAAAAAATTAAAGCATTTTTACCACTGTTTGCTTTTCTAGTTTCTTTAATTTGGGTAATTGCTTAGTCAACTTTCAAAAATATATATTCTGTCTTAAAAAAACAGCCAAATATGACGGATCACCTTCATTTTCATTTCAGATTTGGCATGCTGGACCTAGATTGTGTATTCTTTCCATGGCGCCACACCAGCGTCGGATACTTAATTAATTTCCTTTCGTTTGTGCAGGCTTGCACTTAAAGGGACAGTATCCCATTTTGATGGCTTGCTTTTGGCTGAAGTTCAAAAGTATCACTTCTTAAATCTTTTTTTTTCCTTCAAAACTTCCCAGAGTGCTATATAGAAAAAATAAAATAAAATGAAAACACCCTAGTGTTTTTCTCCACCCTCACCCTTCTCTTTACTACCATCTCTTTCACTCATATTTTTTATTTAAACCAATTTTCCTTAAAAAGGGAAAAAAAGAAGAGAGAGGGACAGAGACAGAGAAGGAAGCAATGAAAGAAAGCACAAGATGTGTGCTCTTATTCCTCTATCCCACCCACCCCACAACCCCCCACACCTGTCTTTGCTTTCAAAGCTGGCGCTGAGACTGCACTTCATGATGTCAACTGGTCAGAATCACTGGGAATGATCAAAGACTTTTTGAACATTAAGATAATATCTTCTCACCGCAAAGGAAGACCTGCAACCTTCAGATCATATATTTCACACCATCCTTATAGTAAAACAAAATGTTCTGAAAGACAAGTGATAGCTAGGTGCATTTGGGAGTAGGTATGCAGTATGACATTTGAGAGGAAGTGAGGGAGTTGAGGGTAACAGGCTGATAAAACCAGAAAATATACTTGCATTATGCAAGGTTTTTTTTTCCTATTGGAAGCTTCTTGATCATTCAGCATACCAAGTTATTCTAGAATAGAATTTCCTTGTTCATATGTATCATACACCATGGCATTCAGACCATACTCAGCAATTTTTATGCTGTGTCCTGAACCATAAGAACAGTTTTGGGGTGCTTGGGTGGCTCAACAGGTTAAGAGCCTGTCTTCAGCTCAGGTCATGACCCCAGAGTCCTGGGATCCAGCCCTACATGGCTTGTCCCTCTGTCCCTCACTCCCAGGCTCATGCACACATGCTCACTCTCTCTCAAATAAGTAAATAATCTTTAAACACACACACACACACACACACACACACACACACACTTTTAACAATGGATTGTTACACAGTGATTTCTTTTTCCCTGCCTAAACCCAGCTCTCTGCCCAAGGACGGGAGGTGGAAATGAAATATTTAATCCCCAGCTTGCAGACACTAAATACACAGCATTTCCTCTGGAGAATGTAACTTTAGCCTAGTTCTAAACCTCATGTTTCTGTTCCACTATCTCTATGGCCCAGCACTGGCTGATTTGGAACATTTCTGTCTCTCTCTCATTTATTTCCACTGTGATAAGATATACATGGCACAAAATTTACCAGTTTATTCATTTTAAAGTGTATACTTCACTGATATTAAGAACATTCACATTACTTTGCAACCATCACCATCATCTATCTCAAAAATTTTTCGTCTTCCCAAACTGAAACCAGGTCTCCATTAAACATTAACTCCCCATTCCCTTCTCCTCTTAGCCCCTGGCAACCTGTCTCCATGAATTTGACTATTTACTCTTGGTACCTCATATAAGAATCATAAAGCAGCTGTCCTTTTATTATTGTCTTATTTGACTTAGCATAATGTATTCAAGGTTCATCCATGTTGCAGTATGTGTCAGAATTTCCTTCCTTTTTAATACTAAATAATATTCCATTGTCTACATAGACCACATTTTGTTTATTCATTTATCCACAGAGGCGCACTTGGTTTTCTTTCACCTTTTGGCTATTGTGAATAATGCTATGAACATGGGTGTAGAAATATCTATTCAAGTCCCTGCTATCAACTCTTTGGGATGCATATCCCATGAATGGAACCCCTGGATCACATGGTACTTCTGGCTTTGATTTTTCTGAGGAGCTGCCATACTGTTTTCAATAGCGGCTGCACCACTTTACCCTCAAGCCAGCAGTGCACAAGAGTGTGTATTTCCCCACATCCTCACCAACATGTATTATTTTCTGGACCACGACTCTGTTGCCCAGTAGTTTGCTAACTCCCAAGCAACTTCACCTTTTTTTTTTTATGCTTGAGAGCCTTTCCTCATCATTAACTAGATGGGATGTCTCAACTGATTCTTCCTTTCCAAGTTAAACTGGAAGGTAGATACAGAAAACAGGAAAACATGTGGACATAACCTCCTGGTTACTAAGACTGAAACAACCTTCCATGGTCTGAAAGTAGAGGTTCAGCTTTTATAGACTTGGTGAAAATAATTCTTAACCATAATCCAGCTGTCAGTGGGCAGGAATCTAGTGAGAAGTGATCAAACTTGGAAGGAATGTTATAGTAAAGCAATTCCTTGTTGGTGGCCATAAAACAGCAGTCTCTAGTACCACCTCCTCACTCATCTTTATGGCCTCAGGCCCCTGGACAGTGAGGAACCCACACTTAATATTTTATGTTACCCCTTGGTAGTGGCTTTACTGTCTATTCTATATAATATATATTTTATAATATATGTACATTTACTACAACAAACAACGTATTCTGGAGGTTTTGCTATATGTTTAATACACTTAACAAAAACCAAAGTATATACATTAGATATTATATCTATATAATAGGTAGAACCACAGCTGTTACAGCAATACCCAATTTGCAAAACTGGATGATAAAAAACAAACTCCAATTTGCCTCTTCTCATGAAGACGTCACTATACCTTTGAGATCTCCAGACCTTTCTATTTCTTGCTCTATCTGTAGAGTCCTCTATGAGTTGTATTTTCCAAATTTCCATATTGACTTGTATCCCTCATATATTTTTCATTTTTTGCCTCCAATCCAGGATAAAGTTGTCCCGCATGAATTTTTCCTACTTATCGAAAAATATATCAAAGTGACCTAATGTACATATTCAGGGAAGAGAAAAAGTGTCAGGGAAGAAAAAGGCCTTCAAACTATGCCTTCTACAATTTAAGGATGACCAATGGCAACCAGGGTTTCAGAATGCCTTGTGACTAGTAAAAGGGAACTAAGAGGGTTCTCTATTAAAGGGAAATTGACTGCCTGGTATATTGCTAATAAAATTAGGAGGTCTCCCCATGTACTTGCTACTTAATCAAGCATGGCAAGTTAACACATCTACCAACAGAAAAGGCCAACTCACGTTGCTACAGCTTGATGCCCTAGTCACAAATGGACAAAACAGTCACGAGGGGCAGATCTTTCTGTAGCTAAAAGCAACCACACAGGAAAAAAGACAACCCACAATAGCAAGAGGGACCAGAGTATTGACTACTAGTTATCCTTTAATTTGTTGGCCACATTCTTGCCTTCAGAGTTTAATCCCCATAGCAAGATTTTTTCTAATGAGAGAAAAAAATGAGATGTTATCCTTTACTAAGCACCCACTGTCATACACTTGATGTTATTTTACAGAGTGAACACTATGAAAAGAATTGTGCTGCCTTCACTATAAACACCATATAACTTAAGCTGCCTATCATCTACTTGAGGCATGTATCATCCTCCTCATTTTGCAAGTAAAGAAACTGAGTCAGAGCAGTTACATTACTGGTCCAAAACTACAGAGGAAAGATAAGAATTTTTATCCATTAACTATAGACAACTTCCACTAAACAAAAATCATGTAAACCTGGAGAAAATGATGTGTGAGCAGTACCCCGAATAACATAACGTTCCAGCTTAGGAGTTGGCAAATTATAGCCCATGGACAAAATCCAGTTCACCATCTATTTTTGTATGCCCCACAAACTAAGAATATTTTTTATATTGTTAAATGATTGAAAGAAAAGCCAAAAGAATATTTCACAACACATAAAAATTACATGAAATTCAAAATTTTGTACCCATAAATAAAGTTTTATTGGAACACATTCATGATTATTCATTTGCATGGCTGTCTATGGCGACACTGGCACTTCATTAGAAGAACTGAGTAGTTGCAACAGCAAGACCTTGTAGCTTGCAAAGCCTAAAATATTCGCTATTTGCTTTTTTACAGAAGAATTTTGCTGACCCCTGTTCTAGCCAAAAGACTCTTGGTCAAGGAAACATCTCATGTAATAAAGCCTTGACTATCATACGACCAGTGCATAACTCAGTGTTCCCAAGATTTTCACTAAAGGTATAACACTAATGGACATACCCCCAAATACATGAATCTGTGACCATGCTAAGATAAATTTGACGTCAATTATTTACTTCCCAAAAGTATTCACTAGAATCCAAAAGGATTTCTCAGTGATTTTCATCACAGTATTTCAGATGGGATCTGACTTACCAAACCTGATTTCATTCACTTTCATAAATATACACATTAGGTCAAATGAGGTACACCTGTCTGACAAACTCAGTGCAATACAAATTTGTCTTGAATGCCATCCAAGGGAGGTTAATTTTCAAAGGACCAGAGGGACCTCATTATAATCACTGCTCCTGCTGTCTTAGAAGCCCCATAGCATGGCTCCCACGAGCAGCTTTCCAGCCACGTCCCAGCATATTCAGGCAGAGTGAAGCTAGCAAATCAGGATTTGGCTTCCGCCAGCTCTCAGCCGGGAAAACAACTAGGTTCTGGGGAAAATTATCAGCAGAGGAAATAAAATTGTCAGTGGGCCTTTTTACAGAAATAAAAGTGTACAAAAAAGGTGAGACAATGTAGACAATAAAATTTACGATACTCAAATTATCCCACATCAAAACCAGAAGAGACCTAAGACTGTTTTAGGGACACTTCCAGTATTCCATTTGTTTAACACATGGAACTCGATGGTAGGTATTCATTCTGTAACACTGAGCAAAAAAAGGTCAGTCATTAATACAAATACAAAATAAGCTCATGGATTCATGGGCCAGTACTAAGAATAAAATCAGTCCCTGGGGGGCTGTAAGTGAGAATAAGTTCCCTTGGGAAAGTAAAATGCATTAGATTTTCATGTGGGTTCCTGGATGAATTTGGTTATTATGACTCAGGAGACCACCCTGATATCTTTTTGTGTATGTTAGAATTTCCTTGGCCACCTTATTTAAAATTACAGTTTCTCCCAGCCATCCTTACTCCCTCTCTCCTGCCTTATTTTTCTCCCTAACACTCATCACCATCTGACAACCTAAATGTTGTAGTTATTCATTTGCTTATAGTCTGTCTCCTGCTTCTAGAATGTGAGCTCCGTAAGGGCAAAGATTTTGTCTGTTTTGTCTACTGAATTCTCAGCCCAGTGTCTGACCCACGGAATCTATTCAAGAAGTATTCCTGAAGAAATAAAGTAACTTAAAGGGGGTTTCTTATCAAAACGCCAGAATGAATCCCCTTGATCTTTTTGAACTGCCTCCAAAGATGACCACTCCTCCCTCTCTCGCCCTCACCTTCCCTCAAATGGTAGGAATGCTAAGATGATTTCTAGATCTTTAAATCATTAAGACTAATTTTGTCCTCTCCCTGGCTGCAATGTTCATTTGCTTTATGCTACCAGCCAGAACCAAACAAATAATGTTCAAAAATGTTCAAAAAATCCAGCACCTGACACGTCACAGGGACTTGATACACGCATGTGACTATCTTAATTACTGAATGAAAAAATATATGAATGAAACAGATGATATGCAAATGGACTGACATGCATTGGTAACTGATCATCAACAAGAAGGTTCATTCTGCAAATTTTAAGTGTTTAGTTTCCATGTTATTACTCTTCCCAGGTTCTCCTCAACACTTTCTGATCTTTAGTTTCCTTCTAAAAATTATGTTCCTTTACTTTCCCTTAAATGAGGATATATTCTGTGGTTGCAAAATATGCTAGCATTTCACATGTTCTTCCATATAATGTTAACACATAAAAGATAACATTCTTACAGCAGAGGAATGATAAAGCTGCTTGTGGCCATAGGTTGTTGGTCCTGGGATTCTGATGGCGCAAGCCCTGCTCTGTGGTCCAAGAACACCCAGCAGCAACCCCAAAGTTAAAGGAATCAACATGTCTGTATACTTGCAACCAATCTAAGGCACACCAGGATACTGTACCACAGCAACTGGGATGTCTTCTACTCATCTGCTTCTATACTTCCTTGGTGAACCCTATTCACTCACATTTTTTATCATCACCTAGAGACCAGTAACTCCTATTTGTATCCTCCTTCTCCAAATATCCTCCTGTTTCTTAGCTCCTAGGATCCATCCAGAATCACATGTGCCACCACTGATTGGATATATTCTCAGGATGCTTAATACCTGACTACATCCTCTCTTTAAAGCATAATTTCTATCAGATTCCTCCCTTCTATCTGGCTATTAAGCCAGTGATCCAAATTAAAAACCTGGGAGTTATCTTTATTCATTTATCATCCTCCATATGAGAACAATCCCCAGGCCAGCCAACTTATTCCTCTCTCTACATCAGCTGCCTCTCCTTTAGTTCAAACCCATGTTATCTTTCACCTGAACTATGCAAGCCTCCTTATGTGTCTTAGCTCTTCCAAACTGCTATTGATGGGATGGAGTGGGCTGCCCTGGCTCACGAGAGTTGTGTTCTTCTCTTCCAAACTCTGGGTTCAGTGACTTCAAGTTAGTAGCTTAAAATCTGCCAGGGTGGGAGTATTTACATCATGGAAATTGGCAAACACTATCATTAGGTTGTTAAACATTTACATTGCTCAAATCCATCCTCTACAGAGAGTAATATATTGAAAACAAAAATTTAGCCATGTCACACATTTGTTTAAACAATTCTGTGAATTCTTATTTCCCAAAAGATGAATTCAAGCTCTTAAAAGGTCACAGAAAGGACCTCTGAGATCTAACGTCTCTTCCTATAGTCTTATCTGTTAATATCCCTCCCCTCCTTCACAGAAGCTTTTGGCAACATGGAGCTGCTTGTAATCTCCCATATATCAGGTTATTCCTGACTCCATGATCTTTGCATAAACTATCCTGAAAGCTTGGAATCTCTTCTCTTAGATTACCCCCTTTTGTGTGACTATCTCTTTACTCACAGTGTACTGTATAGTTAAGATAGTTAGTTTCTGCACCAAATTCTCTTCTGATCATTCCTAAGTTATGAGAACTACTTATTCTCTTCTAGGCACTGAGAGCTCCCTCTTCAAATTTCTATCACTGCATTTACTTCACTCTATTATCAGTCTATATCTATCCCCCCCCCATCCCCAGGGAAATACCCAACAGTAGGGAGTAGGTACATTCACTTTTTTCCCAAAAGTAACTTACAGATATTTTAAGTTCAGCCTATATTTACCATATGTATAAACAAGATAAATAAATGAATGAATAAATACTAGGTATGACTACAGTAATTTAACACTGAATTATACTGAAAAGGGAATTCATGCTTTCTAGTTTACTAAATGAGATTCCTTAATTATGTGAGGATGTAGGGGCTCTTAGATTTTACCCACACTCATACTGAAGGTCCTTGCTGGAGGCTATTATAAATATGCTCTTGTGAAGATCATTCCCTCTTCAATATGGATCTTTTTCCTATGCATCTGGCTTGACTATAGCAGACATCCAAATAAACTGACTACTCATGTACAGTTACAAAATGTGTGTGACATTCTGTATGTCTGGAAAGTGAGGAAAGTCAGGCAGGAGGCTTAAACAGACAGAAGGATGTTGATAAACTTCTGGTTATCAAGATCAACAGTATTGTTTTCTTCCTTCCTGATAGAGAGCCAATCACTAAGAAGACCTCTGTTTTATTTTATTTATTTTTATTTTTTATTTTATTTTTATTTATTTGTTTTAAATTTGTTTTATATAATGTCTTGAACAGGTTTTCAGAATTGGTTTTCTCTTGTTATTTTTACATTAAAATTCAGTGAGACTCCTGTACATTAAGTACTACTTTGAGTTTTGAAATGTACTACTGTGGTCAGCAAAGGAGACAAAACATTTATTACTAAGAGACAACATTTCTTGAATAACTCTGTCAAAGAGGAGAGAGGAGAGCTTCCTGAGCTGTAGCTTAACCTGCAGTAGCTAAGACATTAAACAGTATTCTTTTCCTTCGTAAAAAAAAAAAAAAAAAAAAAAAAATTAAAAAAAAATAAGGCTTTTAGGAGATTTTGCAGTAACAAAAAGAGCTTTCTTTTCTATAGCTTCCTTTTGTTTAAAAGTCAGAAAGAAAGTAATGAACATAGTAATTCCATGAGTATATATTAGATATATTTATTTTATTAATATGGCATTTAAATATTTGAGAGAATATCAGGACACAATTATGCAACTAAGTTCAACACCATAAAGAGAAGCCACTAATTAAATTTAGAATCCATAGGAGTTTGGATTGTCAAAGAACAGTTATTGAAAGCATTCTGAAAAAGTCTGATGAAAGATCGCCTCTATACCACCCCCACAACCTCATCACCACCACCAACAGTACCAGTAACCATCTGTCTACCCACAGATATACCAAAAAGGTGACATTTTATTGCAAGCTTAACATTTTCTGAATCTGTCTTAAACCACAAAAATTATGCTGAACTCCCCAAAAGAAATGAAGTTGTTTTTACTTCTTCTTCATCTCTCTCTTTTTGCCTGGCTAGTAACAGGAAGTTCTTGGAAACGTCCCAGAGAATGGCTGGTCTTGTAAGAGTCCCAAACCAATCTTGCAGGCGCCAGAGTCTTGGCACTTTTGAGGTATGGGTTTCAGAAGCACCTGCATTGCCCCTTTCAACCAAATTTCCCATCACTAAGCTCAAGAAATTCCCCCTGTTGTTAATTAGTCATGAGTCTGAGTTGGGGGAGGGAGTCATGGAGAAAAGCACAAGGCTTAGCCTAGCCAATCTTGTCTACTGATCATACAAGATGTAGAAAACACCTATGAAGTACCTTCACGTTTGTAGTCACACTGGACCCTTATTTGAACCCTGAGGTCAAGCTATAATCTATTTCCTATTCGGAAATTATCCCCTTGACAAACAGAATGTACAGAAGGAGGGAAAATTCATGGCATGGCACCTCATTATTTGTTATGAACAGATCCTTTTTTCACCTTGGAGCTCCTCAAGAATGATTTGTGAGGCAGCTCACTTCATTCCTGCTTCAGTCTACACAAAACAATCCTAAACCCTTGACTCTATTCCTTCTCTTTCTCCATTCTGTGGTTAGAATTCTGAAGGAGTTGGAGACAACGCAAGAACAACAGTGATTATTTGCAGGAATACCTCCCCTACCGCCTGGAACTAAATGGGCTCTACCTGGTATTGTTCTAGACTTGCGGTTTTTACATTGGGAAAATTACAGAATAGTGTGAGGGTGCTAGGAGCAAGGAGACCCTCTGAAGGCTTTGGCAGGGGCTGCAAGAGCTATAAAGATCAGCTAACTCACTGCACTAAAGGAAAGAAAGGGGCTTTGGCCAAGTTGTGGCTGAGAGATTTTGTTTGGTCTTCTTTTTCTTCCTTCTGTTAGTTTCCTTAACTCTGCAGTCTCAAAAGCAGCCGAAATCCTAAGAATGTAACTCCCCTCATTAAACAAATGTGTAGATTTCCATGAAAGTACACCAAGCACACAAAACGGATTCCTAATTCAGCTCATCAGAGCATGCAAACCCACCTTTAAATATTTTTCTGATTTAAAACTCCATGGCTCTTTGGAACAAAAGTGTTCCTAGAGAAACATATATAGCTATTGTTTTATATCAGTCTAAATTAATAAACTGATCAATGGTTAATAATAGAGAACAATTACTGACACTTTATTTTGTGCCTGGGATTGTCTGAAGTACCTTAGGTGCAGTAGCTCATTGAATACTTAACAAAATCCTTTGTGTGGCAGTCATGGTGGTTGCTTTCTGAAGTCTAAGTGATTATCTTAAGATACTCACTGTAATGCCATTCCTCTTTTCAGCGCTGATTTTGGAATGGGCATTATGACCAAAGCCTATCTAATAAGATATGAAGTCTGGTGAGGGGCTTTTGGAAATGATTTCCTTATTCCTAAAAAGTATGTGCAAGAAAGAGATAATCTTTCCTTTTATAGCACATTAATACCCTGGATGTGACATTTGGAGTTAAGGCAACCCACATGCCACCATAAGATGGACCAGGGGAGAGAGAGGAAAAATAATGAGTCCTGAGTGGCATTGCTGAGCCATTGATCATACTTCCCCTGAACCAAACTATCTTCCTGACTTTCATAAGTGTGAGATAATAAATTTCATTACTGAGTAGGTCAACATGAACTGGGGTCTCCTGTCAATTTTCAGCAGAAAGCATCCCAACAGATACAAAATATGTTGATAACATTGTCTTCTCCATTCTATAGGTGAAGTAATTGAGGCTCATAAAGGTTAAATAAGTTTGTATGTCTCCCAAGCTAGTAAATTTTGAAGCAGTGACTTGAACTAAACAGTCGGACTTCCAAACTCATACTCAAACCACCATGCCATGCTTTAAAAATACTGCAGGACAATAATGTTAAAGAAAACAGCAGGCTGAGATTGATTCCATGGATAAACTGGAGCACTATCAAGAGATGACAGGGCACTCAGAGCCCTTGGGACTCTGAGGTAATTAGACTCTGAGGTAATTAGACTGTTTGATGTTTTTAGAGTCTTATACAACTGTTTCAATAATTCAACTCAGAAGCCAGTCACTGAACCCATCAGACACTGTTTTCCAGAGGCTTACAGCTCCCTCCTTCATGGTGAAGCAGACAGCCATGTAGAGAATTAACTATTAAAAAAAAGCATTATAAGATAATGGCTATAAAATTACTTTCCTTTTAGGGCACACCAAAGAGTAATTAATTCCAACGAAGAATGAATCTCTTCAGCCATTTTCCCCTTACATGGCTCAGGCTAGAGCACAACCTCTCTCAGTGCATTTCTCTGCCACTTAATTACAAGGATAATTAAGCCTTCTGACCTTTTGTTTCTTTCTTATAATCCTTGTTCTAGCCAATCACCTCCAGGGATGAGAAAACATGGCATCCTATCAAGTTCCTGGAGAAGGAATGGAGTGCCTTTCCTAATCAACTGATGACTTCTCTGGTATCTCTGGCTATGAAACTGGAAGCAAACTGGTGCTGAAAGCAGTATTTATATGCATTCCTTAATGAGCCATTTAAATAAACCCTTTATCCTTCTACTCAAGGTCTTCCTCTATACATAGGCATATATCTTTCAAAGTCATGAACATAATATTGAATTTTTTTCTACAAATGTCATAGATTTGTTACTGATTGTTTACTCACAGTACATCTGTCCCGAGAGTAGTCAGACTGCTCACAGCCTCCAGAGAGTATACACCTGGCAGACCCTGGTGGCAGCAGTGCAGCTGAACCCCTGGTAGAGTTATCTAAGAATGACCCCAACTATAACATCATTAAACATAATAGGGAATTTTATTTTTGTGGGATAATGTGAGGCCATGGTTAGATGATAAGCTCTTGCCCACATTTTCTGTTAATTCTCAGTGTGCTAAATACTCATTTCCACAAATGCCTTAATTGGACTACAGGGGGAAAATAGAGTTTTATAGGTCTTTTTCCAAAGAAAGGTTCACATCAAATTGTTACTAAAAATAACACTTACTCTCATTTTAGAAGCATCCCTGCCTGAAAGAAAAGATGAGCTGGTCACATTTTAGCCCTAGACCTAAGTCTACAAGCAACTTTTCTCATAAATGATCATTGAGAAGACTTTCTTCCCACATTATATGTCAAAGATCTTTTTAAAGAACTGCTCCAAGTAAGAACATTTAGAAATGCACATGCCCACATCTTAGGAAAGCCATCAACACTCTTGCAGAGCCATATGCTTGCCCTCAAGGGACCCAAAACTATTCCATTATACCAGAAAGTCTGTGGAATGTAAATCCAGGGGCCTGAAATGCTGTATATTTTTCAAGAAGTACAAAGTGGAAGCCACTGAGTCCATGGATTCACCAAATGAATGGATTGTTTCATCTGCACAAATGAACTGTCAGAAACAATGGCCACATAACACATTTGCTCCTGTTCCCCAAAGAGGAAAAAAAACCCATATCCCAAATAAAGCTACATCTTTTTATAAAACTCAAGCAAAAAAGCATGAGAAAAAGAGCTTGATTTATACTCTAAAATCTGGATGCCTGAATCAGGGAGCATGGGCTAGAAATATGCAGTTCATTTTTTTCTCAATACACATAAAGGTATCAGCTCTCCTCTGCCTTCAGAATGCAAATGGGTTCAACATCCACGGTTATTTGAGCAAATTTACAAAAGCATTTCTTGCATATAACTAGTTTTATTTTCTTATTACTCTTTTTTGGTTCCTTTCTCAGATTTTCTTTATCCCTAATACTTTGAGACAACTTCACCTTCTACTTTCATCCTCTCTCTGTTAGACATGATCTTTCATTTTTATATTCAAGATACACAGAAAGTCATGATGAGCAATCTAAGAAACAACATTCTGTCTTTACTTAACATTACTGTCAGATCTCAGTATTTTTTTAAAGATTTTATTTATTTGACAGAGAGAAACACAGCCAGAGAGGGGACACAAGCAGGGGGAGTGAGAGAGGGAGAAGCAGGCTTCCCGCAGAGCAGGGAGCCCGATGTGGGACTCGATCCTGGGTCTCCAGGATCATGACCTGAGCTGAAGGCAGTCGCCCAACCAACTGAGCCCCCCAGGTGCCCCCAAATCTTAGTATTTTTTGAATTGGTCCAAATTTCTTTTAAGAAATCATTCTAAAGTCAATGCTTCTTGTCCAACAGTCTCCAAAATTATTAATTTCTCCCTTTTATTAATGTTCTCTTTTTCCTGAGGTCACTAAAGCCTAAAATTTGGTTTATTATTATTCCTCCATCAATATAGTACATAGTATTATATAGTATCTTTAAATAGTATGATAGAGTATACAGCCTTATGCAACCTGTTTCATTGGTTGTTTGTATAAAAATATTCTTGGGCGGGGGAGACAAGAGAGAGCAGAAGGGAGGGGATCTTAAGGAGGCCTCATACCCAGCGTGGTGCCCAATATGGGGCTCAATCTCACAACAATGAGATCATGACCCGAGATCATGATCTGAGACAAAATCAAGAATCCAATGCTTAAGCAACTAAGCCACCCAGGTGCCCCTTTGCAAAATATTCTCTTGAGCCTCATTGATAATGTTACATGTAGCCCTGAGTTTTTCATTATAACTGTATAGTACTCCTTTTATGAATATATGACAGTTTGTCTAATTTCTTTCTGACAGTCACTGCATTCCTTTTCCATCATTGTTTTTCTTTCTTTCATCTACGACAACTTAGGGTTTCCATGGACTTGTTGTAGTGCTTCCTCTTTGAAAGGACATCCCTTCCATCTTGGGCAACAATAGAATATTACCTGTACCTGTCTACTTGGCTAATTATTCATGTTTTTGTTTCCTTTTATTTTTATATTGTATTATGAATGAGTCTTGGCTGTTATCTTTCTAAGCACTGTATATTTAGGCATATAGCTTTAGGACTAACAGGAATCTTATAAGTCATATAGTCCAACCTCCTTTTTGTAAACTTTAACACTAGCAGGAGGAACTGAATGACTTGCCACTGGTCATATAGCTGCTTAATGAACAGCTGAGCTAAGGACCCAGGTCTCTTAGCTCTCTGTTCTTTTTTCTAGTATATTAAACTGCAACTCACCACTCAACTGAATATTTTCTATGGTGTATCAGTGGCTTCTCAACATTGGATCTTATTTCCTGCTCATCAGAGCACTATGGGAATATCAAAAAGGACTCATGTCCTTAGTGCCATTAAACTGTAGATGAAGAGACTAGAGAAATAAAAACATTACAGGCAACTAAATGAACACAGATATAACTAAATTCCAAAAGCAAAGCAGCAATTTCTCTCTGTATGTCTATGTATTTTTAACAAACCTCTGAGAATAAGGAGGACTCATCACACCACTTTATTATATAGTGTACCTTTGTGTATTTCTTAGGAACAGGGACATTCTCTTACATAGCTACAAAATTATCAAAATGCATTTTAGCACTGATACAATGTTAATATCTAATCCACAGTCTATATTAAAATGTGTGGCTCCACCAGTTATGCATCTGCCTTTGGCTCAGGTCATAAAACCCAGGGTCCTGGGATCAAGCTCCAGGTCACATAGGCTCCCTGGTCAGCAGGGAGTCTGCTTTTCCCTCTGCCCCTCTCCCTGCTCCCTGTGCTCTCACACTCGTGCCCTCTTTCTCTCTCAAAGAAATAAAAATATTTTAAAAAAAATGTTATCAATGATCCCAATAATGTTCTTTATAGCTTTCCTCTCCTCTACCCCACTACATAATCCAACTCAGGAACATACATAAAACTGTATAAAATTTGTAAGAAAAATGTTTTTCCTTGAGCTGTTTTTGATTTGCCCATTTATACAACAGGTACTGAAGATCTCCAGAGAGAGATCTCTGCTCTCCACACACACACTTAAGCCATATGGTGGAGGATGGATGAGGTAACATCTAATCTTTAATAGAATATGACCAGCCCTAAGACAGAGATAATCACCAGATACTATGTTGTGAGGAATCTTCCAGGAAGAGATTACACTGAAGCTTGGATTTCAAGGAGTAAAAAAGAGTGCTAACAACTTTCCTGGCCAAGGCAGCATGTACTATAACAAGATGAATCATAGCCTATTTAGAGAACAGAAAGTAGCTCAGCAGGCCAACAGGGTAGGGGGGCTATGTGTGCATGTGTGGGTATACATGTATGGAAACACATGTATATGTTTGTGGATTTGGCATGGTGTGGTGCTCAATGGAAATGAAACTACATATGGGCTACATCATAATAGACCTTATATGTCATAATGTGAAACATGATCCTGAAAACAATGGAAAATTGTTGGAGATATTTAAGCAGGGGGGCCAATAAAATGTAATCTGATTTCTCTTGTCTAAAAGATTAGTCTGACTGCAGCACTATACGTGAGTATTGCATCAACAGGAGTGATAAATAAGAGCTTGAACTAGACCAATAATACTACTGAGTGGATTTAAAATATTTTAAAGACAGAAAGTGGGTAGAATTTACAAACTGCTGGATGGGGGATGATGGATAGTGGGGAGAGGGAAGAGACTGTCCAGAAAGAGGTCTCTGAGTCCCAGGATGGGTCTGGACCCATTCTACAAAGGAAAACAGACAAAGTTTATGATTTCAGACCACTGGAGCTTATTCTCCTAATATTCTCTCTATACTCTTTGGAAACATGGAAAAAGTAGATATTCCTGAGTTCTGCCCACACAGTTCCTTGACTCTTGCACACAAGCTTCCTTGTCTCCTACAGGAGACTTGGTCTGGTCTTGGTCCATGCTCCCTGGGTGATCTGGCCACTTTCCTTCGTGCAGCTATTTCCCCATTTCTCCTAAAGTAAGTAAGCAGCACGCCACACTATCTTCCTTTCGCTGCTGTTTGGGTCTCATGCATCATTCTGCCACCTACTGATGCTCGACTTTATATACCCATAAATGTTTCATAGTTGGTATTCAATATTGCTCAGGTGTTTATCCTTCCTCTTCTGCAAACCAATATGCCCTTTTTCATAAACCTGAATACATTTCTCAGCCAACAGCTTATTTAAAGATCTGCAAGTCCCTTATTGAGTTTAGCAGTGAGCTCATCTATTCAAGAGGGAAGATAAATCATTAAAGCCTTGAGGCATAGAGATGTTCTTAAATAGATGAGCTTAGTTGGTTTTGCTTCTCAATTTTCAAATTTTCCTCAATAACAACAGCTTAGGTAAACTTATCTTATTCTCTCCTCTATATTATTGAGAAGAATATGTATTCTGTCTATAATTTCAAAACATGAGTTTACAAGTTTAACACTATGTTATAGGACTGGGAAGGGAAAGACAAGACGTCCAAAGAAGATGAAGTGGAGTTAAGAACACATCTTCAATCTTTTCTACTAATATATATATGCATGTTTCTTTAAATTTTAACAGATTTCCTGCTTTGTTTCTACTTTACTTTTCATGTAGGCTGTGTCTCTAGATTTCCTTCTTTCTTATTCTCAAAATCATTAACACCTAGCACATCTAACTTCTGATTGGTTTCTCAAAGTCACTCATTTTTGTTCTACTAAATACCTAGTTCTACTGATTATTTCCAATCATCTTGATTGTTTTCCTTGAATTCTATGCATGTATTTCTGAATATTTTATGTCTATTAATTTTGTCTCCTTTTGAGAAAGATGATGCTTGATAAAGAGAAACTGAAGTGATAGGGATGATTATCTGAAAGCTCATTTTCAGAAAATGGAGGTGATATTTTTCTCTCTGCCTTCTGTTATGAATCTGTCTTCCTAGGGACTGTCTTCCAGTGCACCATATCTAACTTGAGTAGACTCTTACCATCACTAAAATTCATTTGACATGTTCTTCTTTCTTCTACACCCCACTATACTTCCACATTTCACAACTCCTCTTAGCTTCCACTGTCCCCTCTATTTCAAATATTTTCCTTGCAGTGTTCCTTGAGGTCTTCCTAGATGCCTTCCTTGAGAGCAAAGCAGGGTTGGTAAACCTTCATTGTGTTTGCTACTCCCTTCTCCATATCCTTCCCATGTCAATATAATAGTAGAGATAAGAATGAATAGGCCTCTATACCATTAAGTACTGATTTATTGTTCTTGCCTCCTTAGTATTTCATCCTTCTTGACTGGCATGTCATGTGTGTCTTGGGAAGATGATTGTGACCATAATGGATCAGCCCTAGATTCCTGGCCAGTATCCAGGATGATGACCGAATCCTCAAAATCAGACATAGGCTCAAATAATGAGCATGATTTTTGGCCCTGAGGGTAAAACAGTTTGGGATTTATATAAAGATATATAGGAATGTTCATTAAGGGATTGTTTGTTATAATAAAGATTATGAATAAAAGTCCAACATTAAAAGATGAATTGAGTCAATAAACTGTGGAAACAAGTTCAGACTTTAACATGAGGAATTTGGAAAGTGACTGAAATGTTAAAGCAGAGTATTTTGATTGGATTTTTGCTTTAGAAAGAGAACCCTCTCCTAATGAAGAGAATAATCTGGAGAGAGGCAAGAACTGGAAAGTGAGTGATACTGGTAGCCTGGATTATGGTAACAGAAGTGAATATGAAGATACGTACGTGGGAACCTCAAGAAGAAAGAACTGGAAGTACTTCATGATTGATCGGATGTGGAAGTTGGGAGAAAGCTCGCACTAGTCAGACATTAATCATACCACTTTAAGGTCTTTCTCCATCTCTTTCTCTTCAGGGCCCTTCATGTGTGAACCTACGTCACTCACAATACAGCGTCAGTAAATATTATCAAACAGAAGAGTCTGTCTGCAGTGTAGCCAGTCTCTTTGCCGTGCCCCAGCTTCCCTCCTCCTTCATCTTCTTTGCCTCCTTCAAATTTAGACAACTGTATTCTCTGGAGTTAGTAGGGTTTAAAGATCTGGAGTCAGTCAGGCTCAATTTTTAATTCACTTCTGCCATTTACAAACCATGACACTGGGCATGCTATTTAACGCATTAAGCCTGTTTTTTACTTTTGTAAACTAGGGTAACAGTGCATATTCCATAAGGATACAATAAGTAAAATACATCGTACATATAAATCACCTAGCAGTGGCTATGGCATAGAATAAATTCTCAAAAAATAAGTGTTATTAATGTAATCCTATCCAAAGATAAAGAATAATTTTAATGTCTATCTTTATACTGTTTAAAGTCATATATTTTTTTCTTTCAGGAATATTTTTTTTCACTCTTGTCTCTACTGATGAAATGCTCTGACAATTAGAGAAATTTGTGGCAAAAGCCTAAGGTAGAAGAGGAATTTTTTTAGAAACTACGCGCATTCAATACTTTGTCACTCCCTCTCCAGCAACTACCTCCACAGTTCCTTATAAACAGAAGGATTATCGATCCCTGCTCTTTAGGTTTCTGGTTTGGGTTCTAACCAAGCCCTTGCCTCAGAGTGAGACTTAAAATAATCAACTTCCTCCTGGCTATGGAATCATGGTCAAGATAACTAAATTTTCTAAGCCTCAGGGTTTTGTTTTTGTTTTTTTTTTACCTGCATTCTCAGAACAACAGTTCCAAAACAGGTTAAATTAAATAATGGATAAATGAGTAAATCAAGGACTCAGCATGGGGCATGGAGTGTAACAAACACTCAATAATATGTTTCCCTGTTTCTTTATATAGAAAGTAATCTTGGTTTGTGCCTTGGATATTGAAAACATGTTATAGGGACTCTAGGTTCAGTTATGTTGCCCTAAAGCATACAGACTTTAAAAATGCAAAATTCTAGCAAAATATTGTGGGACATACTGGACTTTTTTCCCTCTCCCTTCATCCTCCTCCCCATCATGACACATACTGAATTCCTTCGGGGACCAAGGACAGGCCAAGGTAGGGTTAATAATAATAATAATAATAATAATAATAATAATAATAAAGTAGGTAATACTTGACTGAATTTGAACTTCAAACTCGGAAATACACTTTTTTTCTAACCTTAGGCTACTTGGGGTCTTCCCTGAGCATGTATCGCTCAAGAGTCAACAAGAGATCTGGGAAGAGTTTAGACAAAGAATTTAAAACTTCCCCTTTCTGGGATTCTCCTCTCCTATTTTCCAGATACTTAGGATCACCAGACTCCTCTGGCTTTCCAAACTAATCTGACAAAGATTTTGTATCTGAACTTTGGCTCTTTTACATACTGCAGACAGGCTGGGGCCTGCCCTCAGGCTAAAAGCTCTGCACAATGGGAAACTCCACCAAGCTGTTGACATCTTTCCAACATCAACTTCCTTTCACTATCTGCCTGCCTTCCCTTAGGCTTACTCTTTAGTGCCTTCATATATTTGCATTTTGTATTTTTCCAGAATTCATTATTTTTACCTATGAGCGTATTGGTCTGGCAGCAGCTATGCAGCCTTGCTGGAAGTAGAATTCCCCAGTATTATTTGTATCTCTCAAACAGAATAAAAATCTATAATGAAGTTTTTAAAGAGAAGTAAAAATAATCCAAATAATACCACTCTAAATATTCATGTTTGTTCCTTCCCGTGGTTCTTTCCACTTCTTGTCCTTGAATTCATTTTTAATTAGTTCATAAAATTCATATATAAATTCCTAGAGTGTTGGCCCAAGTCTGTCATTTTGACTTCTATGTTCTACTCTCTATAACACAGACCAGGATGGGTATTTTTGCTCCTACTTTACAAATACAGAAATACAGGTACATGTAATATAAGTAACTTCTCCAAGAATGCACAGCAAATCAGGAATTAGATGCAATATTCTGATCTACATTGGCTATTGTAACAATAAAGTTCAACCATACATACACACACACATAACCCACACAATTCTTTTCTGACAGTCACAGGGAAGGCTAGAATCCTGTGCTTACTCCATTCTAAAATTTATAAACATGCTTATGGGTTTCTTGAGACACGAAGATAAGAGAAATCAAACTGGACAAGCTTTACTCTCATTTTAAGTACCTGAAATTCATTTTCAAAAATCCCCTTAGCTTTCCCAAACACTCACAAAGTAACTTCTTTATAAAGTTAACTTGACTGGTGTTTCCTTACCTGTCTATGTCTGGTATCAAATTTCCAAAAACTAATATACTTCATGCTTCCTACACACAAGCAAATTCCAGACAGAGTAGTCAGCGCCCACATATGGGGGATGGATTCCCAGCAGGGTGTATGTGTCTTGGATTTGTGCTGTGTGTGTGTGTGTGTGTGTGTGTGTGTGTGTGTGTGTGTGTGTGTTTAATGTGTGGGATTTGGAAAAAGAATGTTGAAAATGTCTTTTTCCCCATAACAGTTTAGGATTCTAAGTCATGTAGAACTGAGACAGCTATTTGCCATGCAGTATAAACACCAGTACTATGGCAGCCCATTCCCTTCGCCAATCTTACTATGCCTTGAAAATCTCATATATTTGGAGATGCTGGTTCAGGACTTTATTATCCTCTGAGACTTTCTTGTAAAGAAACACACCCTTGGCTTTCCTAGGCAGTTTGGTAGACTACCTCCAACAGGGAGAGTTAGGTTGTTGAAGAATTAGTTACCATGGAGATGAGAGGTTCTTTCCAGGTCTTTCTGGTTATATTTAACCTACTATCCTCTGATACGTCTTACAGGAAATTCTACATGCATATCAGGCTGTGAGATTCTGAGAACATTGATCCTATATTATTCTAATATCTATTGGACTTTACAACATTCTATATACAGCAGATATTCCATAACTTGCTAGATTCAATTGAACTATAAAATCTAGAAAAATCTGAATATACTCTCTAACATTGCTTTACATGGTAAGAGTATTAGAAGTCCTCCCTTTTACAAATCTAACTTGGCAAGCCAGAAAGGGCTGGCAAGACATATTCAAGAAATTACATGACAAAAATATGCAACCAAGGATAATGTATCCAGCAATGTTGACTTTCAAAATGGAAGGAGAAATAAAGAGCTTCCAGGACTGCCAAGGTCTAAAAGATTATGCAACCACCAAGCCAGCACTACAAGAAATACTAAGAGCGGTTCTATAGAGAAGAAACGAACCCAAGAGTGACACAGTACAGAAATTTACAGAGGTAATCTATAGAAACATGAACTTCACAGGCAACACGATGTCAATACAAACGTATCTATCAATAATCACTCTCAATGTGAATGGCCTATTGCTCCAATAAAAAGACACAGGATTTCAGACTGGATAAAATGACAGGACCCATCCATATGCTGTTTACAAGAGATTCATCTTGAATCTAAAGACACTTCCAGATTGAAAGTGAGGGGATGGAAGACCATCTTTCATGCCAATGGCCCCCAAAAGAAAGCCGGGGTAGCGATTCTCATATCAGACAAATTGGATTTTAGTCTAAAGACTGTAGTCAGAGAAACAGAGGACACTACATCATTCTTAAAGGGTCTATACATCAAGAAGATCTAACAATTGTAAATATTTATGCCCCCAACATGGGAGCAGCCAACTACATAAGCCAACTGGTAAACAAAATAAAGAATCATATCGAAACGAATACATTAATTGTAGCAGATCTTAACACACCACTCTCAGCAATGGACAGATCATCTAAACAGAAAATCAACAAAGAATCAAGAGCCTTGAATGACACATTGGACCAGATGGATCCCATAGATATATTCAGAACATTCCCTAAAACAGCAGAATACTCATTCTTCTCGAGTGCACATGGAACTTTCTCCAGAACAGACCATATACTAGGTCACAAATCAGGGCTCAACCGATACCAGAAGATTGAAATTATTCCCTGCATATTCTCTGACCACAAAGCCATGAAACTGGAACTCAACCACCATAAAAAGTTCAGAAGAAAATCAAACACTTGGAAGCTAAAGACGATCCTGCTCAAGAATCTGTGGATCAACCAAGAAATCAAAGAACTGAAACACTTCATGGAAACCAATGAGAATGAAGATACATCGATCCAAAACCTATGGGATACAGCAAAGGCAGTCCTAAGGGGGAAATTCATAGCCATCCAAGCCTCACTCAAGAAAATTGAAAAATCCAGAATATATCAACTCTCATTACACCTTAAAGAACTGGAAAATCGGGGCGCCTGGGTGGCTCAGTTGGTTAAGCGACTGCCTTCGGCTCAGGTCATGATCCTGGAGACCCAGGATCAAGTCCCACATTGGGCTCCCTGCTCGGCGGGGGGCCTGCTTCTCCCTCTTTCACTCCCCCTGCTTGTGTTCCCTCTCTGGCTGTGTTTCTCTCTGTCAAATAAATAAAATCTTAAAAAAAAAAACTGGAAAATCAACAAAAAATTAAACCAACCCCTCACACAAGATGGGAAGTAAGGATTAGAGCAGAGATGAATGAATCAGAAACTAGAGATACAGTAGAACGCATCAACGAAACTAGAAGCTGGTACTTTGAAAGAATCAATAAGATCGATAAACCATTGGCCAAACTAATCCAAAAGAAAAGGGAGAAGACCCAAATTAATAAAATTATGAATGAAAGGGGAGAGAACACGACTAACACCAAGGAAATAGAAACAATCATCAAAAATTATATGCCAATATGTTTAACAACCTAGAAGAGATGAATACATTCCTAGAAACCTATAAACTTCCAAGAATGAAACAGGAAGACATTGACAATTTGAATAGACCTATATCTAGTAATGAGATTGAAGCAGTGATCAAAAACCTCCCCCAAAACAAGAGTCCAGGACCAGTCGGATTCCCTGGGGAATTCTACCAAACATTCAAAGAAGAAATAACACCTATTCTCCTGAAGCTCTTTCAAAAAATAGAAATGGAAGGAAAACTTCCAGACTCTTTCTATGAAGCCAGCATCACTCTAATCCCCAAACCAGACAAAGACCCCATCAAAAAAGAGAACTTCAGACCAATATCACTGATGAATACGGATGCTAAGATTCTCAACAAGATCCTTGCTTACAGGATCCAACAATACATTAAAAAGATTATCCACCATGACCAGGTGGGTTTCATCCCCAGGATGCAAGGGTGATTCAACACTCGCAAAACAATCAACGTGATAGAACAAATCAATAAGAGAAGAGAGAAGAACCACATGGTACTCTCAATTGATGCAGAAAAGGCATTTGACAAAATACAATACCCGTTCCTGATCAAAACTCTTCAAAGTATAGGGATAGAGGGAACATTTCTCAACCTCATAAAATCTATCTACAAAAAACCCACAGCGAATATCATTCTCAACGGGGAAAAAGTGACAGCCTTTCCTCTGAGATCAGGAACAAGGCAAGGATGCCCACTATCACCACTACTGTTCAACATAGTGTTAGAAGTCCTAGAAACAACAATCAGACAACAGAAAGAAATAAAAGGTATCCAGCTTGGCAAAGAGGAAGTCAAACTCTCTCTCTTTGCAGATGACATGATACTCTATGTGGAAAACCCAAAAGACTCTACCCCCAAACTACTAGAACTCATACAACAATTTGGTAATGTGGCAGGATACAAAATCAATGCACAGAAACCAGTTGCATTCTTATACACTAATAATGAAAAAATAGAAAGGGAAATCAGAGAATCGATTCCATTTACTATAGCACCAAAAACTATAAGATACTTAGGAATAAACCTAACCAAAGAAGTCAAGGATCTGTACTTGAGGAACTACAGAACACTCATGAAAGAAATTGAAGAAGACACAAAAAGATGGAAGAGCATTCCATGCTCATGGATCGGAAGAATAAACA
>PITA01011082.1:0-68561 GCA_004023965.1 Spilogale gracilis
GCTCATATTCTGAACATTTAATATCTGTGCACTTTATTGAATGTAAATTATACTTCAATTTAAAAGTGGCCTGTAGGCGTCAGGAATTAAGTAGTTATCGAAGGAAGTCTTTGATGGGAATGGCAGAAAAGAGAATAAAAGATGGAGGGGTGGGTTTGCTATTCATGACTGCCCCAAGACGCTTAAAGAAAAATGTATAAGGTCCAGAGAGCTTCGATAATTGCCTTAAAAATGTATCTCTGTGAGTTGCTAGAATGACACTTCCAAATCAAGGATTAATGCTGTGAAAGGGTCAACTACAAGGTAAGTTGAATAAACAGACTCACCAGGTCTTTCAGGTAAAAAATTAAGGCATTAACTAAGAAGTTGGATCTTGAGAATTGCAATGGACCCTTGTTTGGGTGGACTTGCATAAGTCTATCATCCCTACAGAGCTTCTTTCTTTCTTTCTTTCTTTCTTTCTTTCTTTCTTTCTTTCTTTCTTTCTTTCTTTCTTTCTTCTTTCTTTTCAGAGCTCTTTGTTTTCTAAAGAAGTCTTCCTTCTCTGTCTTCTTTGAAAATTCTGAAGTGACTTCATCTGAGGAATTTACCTTGTGAGGAGTCATGATTCTCCTCATAACTCACTGCTGTCGCTTCGTTATATCTCTAGGCTAGCACCATCAAGTAGAAATAGAATTTTAGTAGCAAAATTAAAAGGTAAATTAAAGAACTCAGTTTAAGTTTTAATACTATATCTTATTTAACTCAACATACCCAAAATATCATCATTTCAGCAAATGATTATTATAAAAATTAAGATATTTTGTTCTTTTTCCATAACCAAATTCAGTGTTTGTTTCATCCTTACAGCATATCTCAGTTAAAACTACTCACACTTTATTTTATTTTTTAAAGATTTTATTTATTTACTTGAGAGACAAGAGAGCACAAACAGGGAGAGTGGCAGAGGGAGAGGGAGAAGCCGGCTCTGTGCTGAGCAGGGAACCTGACATGGGGCTTGATACAAGGACCCCGAGATCATGATCTGAGCCAAAGAGATGCTTAGCCAACTGAGCCACCCAGGGGCCCAAGACTACTCATATTTTAAATGTTCAGTATCCATAGGTGGCTATACTGGCTATGATGACTATAGTCTCTGTATTGGATCAGAATTTATTGATGTTAGCACTGTTAACATTTGGACTGAATATTTTTTGTTGTAAGAGCTGTTCTGTGCATTGCAGAATGTTTAGCAACATCCCTGACCTCTGCCTACTACACGCCAGTATTATTAGGTTTATATAGCTAGTTATATCTTGAATATTCTATGGTACAAGTAAAAAGTCTGACTTTGGAGCAGTCTCTCATATTAAAAAAATGTGCATGATTTTGTTGATTTATTTTGGCAGAAAACTATGGAATATGAAAATGAATTCCAGGAATGTTAGACCAGGGACAAAGGAATAGAATTTTTGATGAGACTGAAATTATCAATATGGATATAGTTATCAAAGACAATGGATACATTGTGCTTGCCTGAGCATCTGGGAGTGGCTCAAGGTTTTCTTGGTTGGTTGAAACCTGGATCCAGTGGTGTTCTGCACTAAATAAAGTTGAGATGCTAGAAATCTGTGATATATTTTAGAGGACTGACTTAAAAGGCTTAGGGAGATAGAATGTTGGAATGGATTTATCATGTGTGACTCAGTCACCTACCTCCAACTGTATCCTGAGAAGGCCTGGAGGCCCTTTTCTTTACTAATGCATTGGGAAAATACTGGGAAAGAAAGTTGCTGTCCTCTAAGCCCAGGGATGAAGTTAGAAGGTGCTGCAATTAAATAGGATCTCTAATTCCCTAATGGAAATAATAGGGTCTCAAAGTGGAAGATGGCCAAGTGACAGCACTTAACCATTAGGGGTGAGATAGCAGTGGTTACCCATACGGCAGCAGGGCCAGAACAGTAATCATAGTTCTTTGACTGGAAGGGATCTTTAGCTGTGCAAAAGTGACTATGGTGTCCCTGTAAATGAAATGGATGGACAGCCTACTAAGATCTCACTTGATTTATAATAGTAAAAAATTGCTAGATCTGATAAAGAGAGAGCTGAACTTCATTACCTGGGTGGAGAATTTACAATATCTTGACATTTCCTCTTAATTCATGGCTATTATAATAGGAACGTCAACTTTTCTACTGAAAAAGTTAGCCTAAGTCTCATACCATATTTCTAGGGGAATTCTAGTGATTAATGCCACCACCAAAGACTTGAAAGATGCAAGGTGGTGATTCTCACCACATTCCCATTCAACCTTCTCTCTCGTCTGGGTACAAGATGAATGGGTCATCTAATATGTTGATCTAGATGGAGTCTTTTCATCAGGTGAGTAAGTACATTTCCTAGCACCTAGTGTGCAGGTTTCACTCTGGAAAATGTCTTTTATTCCCCCTAATATGTGTAGAACAACCGAATTGTTTGATTTTTAATCTGGAAGTGAGAGAATGTGAGAGAATGTATTGCTTTACATAAGACCTAGGTTAGTTCTTTAGTTCTCTGTCATACATAGTGTTCAGGGACCATGATCATTTCATCACCTTATGGGGTATTAATTTTGTCTATGACATTTATTATACTGTGCTGACAGAACCTGATGATCAGGAAATGGAACATACCGTAATGCCTTGTGTAGCAAATTGTATTTCCATAGACACAATGTGACTTTGACTGACACTGTCCCAACAAGAGGTGGAATCTTTCACTTTTTCCCTCGCATTTGATATATTTTACATAGCAAAAAACAGCAGAAATGGTTCTGTGTAACTTGGGTGGCCTTAGATATGCAGCTTCTTCCTTTGCTACCGGGGACATTCACTCTTAGGATACACTTGCCATGAAAAAAAGGACAAGTTGGCCACATGCAGAGCCACATGGATAGGGTGAAAGAGGACCTAGCCTTCCAACTGAGCCCACCTAGTCACCAAACACATAATCTTGCATATTTCAACCTCAGCAGCTATCTGGTTGCAACTTGATAAGGGACACCAGCTATTGCCACATGGAGGAAAAAACCCGCCCAGCTGAACCCCGCCTGAATTTTTTTTCACCACAGAATAATAAATAAAATGGTTGTTGTTTTAAACCCTAAGTTTGTTAAAATAGCAAAAGAAAACCAAAACATGTTGGAAAGAACACATGTAACTCAAATGGGGAATAAACCCTAAGAAAATAATTTATTACACAACCAAACTATGTTTTAATTGCTTTTTCATTCTGCTAAATTTATTTGTATTCATCAAATATCTTTAAACTACTATTTTATTGTTTGTTACTTTTACCATTACAGTAGTTATTTGTTCCCATTAGGAAGAAAACAAAATTACTATCCAACATTGTACCTTGCATTCTACACACAAATGTACCACTAATGAGTTTAATATTTATGAGGTACTTGATGTTTTAAAAGCTTTATATCAGAGGTCTGTACACTCTGTCCTGGGCCAAATCTATCCTGGTATCTATTTTTGTAAATAAAGTTTTGTGGAACACAGCCAAACCATGTGTTTATGTATCCTCTATGACATCTTTTATACATCAAGGACGGAGTTAAACATGGCAGAGACTGCATAATCCACAAAATCTAAAATATTTACTATGTGGCCTTTTACAGAAAAGGTATGTTGGCCTCTGCTTAAATTATGAGAAAATTCTTGATGTATTATTATTTCGTAAGTAGTCAAGTATTTAATGATATTTGGGGAAATTAATGGGCATTTGTGGTGGCATTGGATAAATTTTTTTTCACTTAAATAATATAAAATAAGGGATCTTTCTATCCCAAACCTCATTATCCAACCAGATTTCAAATTTAGATTAGATTAGAAGATTTCAATTTTAGATTAGAACAGATTAGATTCAGAAGATGAGAGATGCCATATTTACCTGGACAGTTAAGTTAAAATAGTCAAATTGAGAATCTAATATAATCATCTTGAGATTTTGTGACTGCTTTTCCCTTTGCATGTCTTATAAAGGTGGTTATATCTAACACTGATGCAATTTAATTAAATATTTTTCATAAGAGAAGCCTAACTTCTGTGTACAATTATTCTTCTTATTATGGCAATCTAGTAAGGTTAGCTAGAATCCCAGGTAAGTGCTGGAAAGACTCTCAAAATTACTTTCCTTGCTCTGATTCCACATGTCTACCTCATTTTTTTTTTTTTTTAAATGAGGAAGACTAGCCCAGGGTAGCTATTAGTTGACTTGCCAGAGGTCATATACCATCAATAAGAGATGGATCCAGTCCCCACAACATTTTAGCATTTGCATATATGGAACAGATCTGATATGTTATATGTTCTTTATGAATGAACTTTTAACTGCCATGAAATTTTTGCTGGACAATCAGCGCTGGGGGAAAAAAAAGCTTTGCTGTAATCATCAATGAAAAATACTCTTTAGTAAAACCAATAATGAAGTATGCCATGTCGTGGCTAAACTGCTCAGCTGACATGTGAAATTCGCTCTATTTGCTTATTTTACATGATGGTGTACAATTCTTAACATGCTAAGGTGAGGTGGATATGTTTTTTATTTCCCCAAATAAAACCTCACCTTGCTTGTTCAGGAGTGTATAAATCATACTAGCTGGCTGTAGTACAGATACAAAGAAGTTAAAATCTCAAAGCCCCTTGGAGATCACCGTCCAGCTCCCTAATTTAACAGAACGAAAGGCCCAGCGAAGATATCAGCTAAACAGCAATACTATATACATTTAAAACAAAGTTCTTTGTAGTCGCTGTTGCTTGGGCTTTTTCAAATATCCCCTTTAAAAAAGCAAAAGCAGGGTACTTCTAGACCAAGTGTTAGAAAATTTGGTCATATATCCCTTTCTAGATTGAGCTCAATTAAGATATTTGGTAACTACACACAAGTGAGGACTCTTTCCTAAGACAAAGGTTTGAAGGACCGGCGGGAAAAGTTCACCCAGAGCGGCAACTGAGAGACACGTCTCTCCCCGGCCCCGCCCCCCTATTCCCGCCAATCGCAACAGATGCGGTCCCTGGCTTTCCCGAGCCTGGCCAATCGGCTGCGTCGGCTGTGGCCGACGGAAGGGGCGGGGCAGCCGTCGCCAAAGAAGCCACTTGATGGTTACTAGGGCCAGTTTCGTCCCACTTGCACCTGAGGAGGGCACTCTTCCAGTACAAGCAGTTCTAGGAATCCGTCTGCTTACCACCTCGCGTCTTTTGGCTTCTTTTCTAGCCTTTACCTGCGGCACCACCCCCGCGTCTTGCTCTCTCCTAGCCGACCCAAGGCTGGAGAGCACAGGTACACTGGCCGTGGTTCCCACTAACGTTCGCTGAGGTGTCATCTTTGCGGCCCCTTTGAAGCTCTTCCACATACGAGCGGCAGTGGGATGACGTCACGGCAGCGTGCTGACGCAGCGGTCGGGGCGTAGGCACGCTTTTGGGAGGGGAAGCATGGGCTCGCACCGCTTCCTTGCGGTTACCGCGGACGTACTTTGGGGTTCTGGAGGTTGGGGCTGCGGTGGGTCCTGGAAGTGAAAGACCTTCACGTGCACCCAGAGCAAAACCTCAGGCGCTTTCTGCCCGTACCTGCCGCTTCCCCCCAGAGTCACTGCCTGACGGGGGAGGGAGGGGGAGCGGGGGAGGGTATGGTCCCCAGGCCCGCAGGGTAGATTATCGTTGATGGGCTTTTCCAGAACCGAGCTCTTTTCTGGCCGGCCAGGTTAGGGCGTCGTTTCCTTCTGAAACAGTTCTCTCTTACTCATTGACGGGCCTTTAAGCGACCATCATATAATATACTCGTTTGTGGTAGGCTCGTGGGCTCCTTTAGTGAAGAATACTATGGGAAGCCTCGGAAATCTGGTTCCTTCCAGGTGTCCAGACTCCATAAGAAACTCTTTCATGTGTGTGGCCTTGGACTGTCGTTTAACTTTCCTGCCTTCAGTTTCCTTATCTGGAAAACGAGGGCAATAATTGTCACTTTGGAGTGGTTGTAGTAAAAGGGATTAATTAAACAAGTGTCGGGTTTTCAGTATAGGTAGTAAGAGGTGCTTGTTGAGAAGACCATAGCTACCCTGGGGCTGGTATTTAGGATGTCTATTTCAGAGACAAAGTTTCCCTGTCGTGGCACCCAGAGTAAGGATTCAGGTGTTTTTGAATTAATGAGGCGTTTGGAGTAGTTTTAAACACCACTTGGTTAGTTAAAGGAAAAAAAACACAGAAAACCTGTTTTTAAAATTTAGCTTTCCTTCTGTTTAGAATAAGAATGTCATGGTTATGTTCCTAATTATTCAACAGCTAGGTATCCATTTTCTGCTTCTCTTTCTTATGCTTTCTTTGGCGGTCGGTGTGTATAAATAATATGGTTTTTGTATCTAAAAAAAGTTATGAGAAGGTATGAGGAAAGTGGCTTTGTTTATATTGTACAAATGAATGAGACCCAAGGAGCTGAGTACAGCAATGAGGCTGACATAACATCTACCCACTGAGCTCAGTTCTTTTGGAAGTCTGTTGTTTTCCCTTGGACTCTAGTTTAGTAGTCCTCAATTTAGGACTACTTTGGAGATGATTTGTAATGATTCTGTAAAGAACAGACCTTGAAAGAATTGTTCTGAAAAGTTGGTTTTATACAGATAATTCAGGCCTACAAATAATGTAAGGAGTGGGAATTGACTGAATATGATTTTTTTTTAAGATGAAAAAATTTAAAGAGAAGACCTGGTGGGAAAGCAGCCCCAAGAATGAGCCAAAGAGACACTAATTTTTTTTTTTTTAAACCTTTCAAACAAACAAAAAACCCCACCTGTAAGTGCTACTTCATTCTGTTCAAACCTCCCCACAGCTTTGGCTGGCAGAGGTTTTTCTCATGTAGAACAAAGAGGTGGCTAAGGTCCACTGTGGGCTAAGAGTTGTCCATGTCAGGTGGCTGTAAGGACCAAGAACAGGTGAGTCTGGCCCAGTATTTCATACGCTTCCTCAGGGTCATCGAGGAATGGTTAAATTATGTTCAGGCTACCCATATTCTGTTTGAGAAAGAAGAAATACTTTCAGGAGATATTCTTCCAGCTCATAAGTTAATTTTGGTTCTTAAAGGGATAAGCTGTCATTTTCTGGAACAGGTATATGGAGCAATCCATTCAGATGGTTATGGGTAAATGAGGTGTTACATTTGGTCACTTTCTGTACTGATCTCTTGCTCTTCTAATTTCTTCATTACTTTTCAAGTTTTTTTTTTTTTTTTAATTACCAGTGGAAACAACTTTTGATTTCTTCAAAAAAAAATTTTTTTTTGAAAGAATGCTGGAATTTCCTCTCTCTGGGACCCTAATAAGCAGTTTCACTGCTTCTACTCTTCACCCCTCCATATGCCTGGTCCCTTCTCCAAAATACCACTGAATTTATCCTTTAAAGATGCACTTTTGATCTGTTACTATCCTGCTTAAAATGATTTAATGGTGTGTCTTAACCTTTAGGAAAAAATTCAAGCTTTTGAGCTTGGCATACAGTGACCACTTCCATGTGTCCAGTCTCGTCCTTTGCCACTTGCCCTTGCAAATCATGTCCCTTCATGATTCCTTCCTCTTGCTTGTACTTGACCCTCTACCTAGAATGCCTTTTTCTCTTTCTTTTTGTCACACTCCTATTTGTTCGGCAGGACCCTACAATTCTTTAATAACCTTTGACTAGTGTGAAGAACAGTGAGAGAGATGAGCAGCATTCCTGTATCTACTTTGTGTTCTTTGCTGAATATTTCAGTGAATTTTTCAAGAGAAGCAGTGTGCTTTTGTTAGAAGCCAGTGGGAGCTTCTTTTCCAAGAACTAATGTTTGGCAAAACAAATTGAAATCTTGAGCTTCTTATGCTTTTCTCTTCAGAGAGATTCGTCTTAAATACATATTTGTCTGCAGCTGGTTCCTTTACTTAGAGCAGTCTAGATGCTAAGCAAGGGCATGAACTGGGATCTTTCTTCTCTCTGACCGTGTCCAGCATTATAGTCCCTGAACAGCCATCCCTTAAATGCTTGTTGTTGGCCAAAATGGAATATACTTTAGTGAGTGTAGCTGGGTCAGCATAAACCATGACCGTGTCTGGAAAAAGCTTTAAGTACATGCTTTTATGATAGGGGACTGGTAAGTCATCTCTATATAGGAAATTTAATTCTTTAAATCTTTTTTTTTTTAATTTTATTTATTTGACAGAGAGAAACACAGCCAGAGAGGGAACACAAGTAGGGGGAGTGAGAGAGGGAGAAACAGGCTTCCCGCCGAGCAGGGAGCCCGATGTGGGGCTCAATCCCGGGTCTCCAGGATCATGACCTGAGCCAATGGCAGTCACTTAACCAACTGAGCCACCCAGGCACCCTGAAAAATGTAGTATTTCATCTTAGGATAAAACTTTCAGAAAAATTGCATTAAATAGCTGCCAGTAACCCACAGAGCCAAATAAGAACTCATTTAAAATACTGATACCAAACTGAACAAGGTATGCCTACCAGTTGAAGACCCCTAATCCTCTTACATTTATTTTTGAACTTTTATTCAAAATATAGGAAACATTTGTCTTTTAATGATTCCACCAAAAGATGAATCAGTGAAATGAATGAGTAAAAAGTAACTGCCTTTATTCATCATATTAACTGCTCTAAGCCTTGAGTTTTCTCCTTCAGTTATTGCTTAGTTTTGGTAAGGCTTGTAGGTGCTAAGGATTCAAATGTAAATAAGGTATTCTTTCTTGAGATTCCAGTGTGGCAGAGCAACAAATTTTAAACAAGTGAATGAATGAAAGGCAAATACCAGTTCCTCTGTGAGTGGGGTAACTACTGGAATCAAACAAATCAATAGATGATAGTACTCTTGATTGCAATGATTTATCTCAATCATATTCTTCTATAGGTTTGGTTTTGCATTTAATCTTTAATTCTTCTTCAATTCCTTAAGACTTCACAGAGTTCAAAATATTGTTAGGTCCTACTAACAGATGTTTCATATTTGCAGCATTCAGGTAAATCATCTTAGATATCTGTAGGTTAGTTAGCAGTTCTATTTGTACATGAGTTGCTGGTATTTCAAAAATATGAGTATGCTTTTCATTGGTCTGTATCCTAAATATTTGTTTCTGCAGTGTATAGAATCCTCAGACAAAAATAGATGTATTTTTACAGACATTTTTAAAGTGTCATTTAGAAATATAATTTTCAACCTATAATTTTTTTCTCATCTAAAGTTTTGAAAATTCTTTTTTTAGATTATCCCATTGTCTTTATTTTATTTTTATTTTATTCCGTAACCCAGCCACCCTATACCTCCCCTTCCACCCTCCAGCAACCCTGTTTGTTTCCCAAGATTAAGTCTCATATGGTTTGTCTCCCTCCCCTGCCCCATCTTGTTTCACTTTTCCCCTCTGTACCCCCATGACCCCTCGCCCTGCCTTTCAAATTCCTCATATCAGAAAGATCATATGATAATTGTCTTTCTCTGATTGACTTATTTCACTCAGTATAATACCCTCCAGCTCTATCCACATCATTGCGAACGGCAGGATTTCATTCTTTTTGATGGCTGCATAGTATTCCACGTGTGTGTGTGTGTGTGTGTGTGTGTGTGTGTGTGTGTGTGTGTGTGTGTACATACCACATCTTCTTTATCCATTCATCTGTTGATGGACATCTAGGTTCTTTCCATAGTTTGGCTATTGTGGACATTGCTGCTATAAACATTCGGGTGCCTGTGCCCCTTTAGATCACTACATTTGTATCTTTAGGGTAAATACCCAGTAGTGCGATTGCTGGGTCGTAGGGTAGCTCTATTTTAAACTTTTTGATGAATCTCCATACTGTTTTCCAGAGTGGCTGCACCAGCTTGCATTCCTACCAACAGTATAGGAGGGCTCCCCTTTCCCCACATCCTCGCCAACATCTGTTGTTTCTTGACTTGTTAATTTTAGCCATTCTGACTGGTGTGGTTTTGATTTGTATATGCTTGAGGGATGTTGAGCACTTTTTCATGTGTCTGTTGGCCATTTAGATGTCTTCTTTGGAGAAATGTCTGTTCATGTCTTTTGCCCACTTGACTAGATTATTTGTTCTTTGGGTGTTGATAAAGTTTTGAAAATTCTTGAACAAATGTATTACAGGTTTCTAAAAACAAATTATAAAGAGGTAATATCTTAGAAAAAATGCAGAAGATCTTAAATATAACATATGATTTTGTATAAATATAAAATGTATAAAAATAAAATGAAGTCAGGGAGACACATTACCATATATTAGAATTGTGAAAACACAGCCTTAATGATTGCTAAAGCACTAATTCATTACTTAAAATAGAGCAGTTCCAAAGAAATTCATGAGTATTCCTGTTTAACAAATGACATCTCTAAGTTTGGGTGAAAACAGTTGTTTAGTAAAACTTAGAAGTATTGCTATGTATCTATTTGTTATCACTAAAGAATATCCTAGATAGACCTGGGAAATAGCAATAAATTAATTTAGTTTTGTAAGGTACACTTTCAAAAGAATAGCTCAATTTTGAAGCTATTGTTGTCAAATACTTTGAAAAATATATGAAACTTTTACTATTCTAGGCATACATTAATATATATTTCCTGTTGGGTAGACATAATGAAACCGAGGACCAGAGTTACTATAGTTTTGATATTTATTTTATAGTTTGACTGTGTTAAGATATCATAATACTTCAAGAAATAGATTAATAGAAATTTCTGCATTGTAGTTATGTAGACAATAACAGGCCTTTTGGAATCTATGGAACTGGCAATGTGGAATGGTTGTGCAATGCAATTTTAACATTTTTTGAGTTAGTATCAATGGAATAGCAGTTATAATTTCTATTTTGTCTATAAAATATTCTTTACACATATTTAGAATTTTTATTTTATAGGGTAATGACAGAAAAAAGAACCTACTGAAATGATAAGTTTAACGACTAAAATATTTCCTAGCTTTCAGCTTATGAAGAAGAGTTGTGGAAGCCACCTATAAATCCATTTTTCAAATTTATGGAGAAGCCTGCAATTGATGGAAGTCATTCAAAAGAATTATGTTCTCATTTTACAAGCACACCAGAGGATGAATATTTACCCCAGGCTGCCAGTGAAAGTCATCTCAGCTGGTATTCTCAATAATAGCAGGGGATATCTAATTTTCTGTTTTCAGAATTTCAAGTTTTGTCTATACTGTAAATTATTGAATCAAATATAGCATTCTTTCAAGAATATCTTCTTCAAATCTAGCGATTTCATATGTTTATTTAACCTGATTACAAATCAATACTCATTTAGCAGAATCGGGCTGTTTTTTGGGGGGATCTTAATGAAAGCAAATAAAAATGAAAGCCTTAACTATTAAGAATTATTAAAGTATTAAGCCTTATAGCTAAAGTAAATGAAAATAGAAATACTATGGGATACTGGAAATGTAGTTGATGAGTACTAATTCACTGTCATTTGGAATATTGCTATGTAACAAATACCTGTCATATTTTGCTGTCTTTTTTAGAATAGGGAATACGTGGGGTGCCTGAGTGGTTCAGTTGGTTGAGTGTTCAACTCTTGATTTTGGTCAGGTCGTGTATTACGGTCATGGGATTGAGCCCTGAGTTGGGCTCCATGCTCAGTGGGGAGTCTGCTTGAGATTTTCTCCTTCCCTCTCTCTCTGCCCTTCCCCCCAAATAAATAAAATCTAGAAAAAAAGATAGGGAATACCCTTGTATTTATATGACTCATTGCTCATTAAGATGACAGTTTTGTTTTTTTTTTTTCTTTTAAGATCTTACTTCTTTATTTGAGAGAGAGAGAGAACACAAGCAGTGGGAGCTTGGGAGCCTGATCCCGGGATCATGACCTGAGCCCACAGCAGATGCTTAACCAACTGAGCCACCTACATGCCTCCCAAAATGACTGTCTTAAAACACCACTATTGTAACTTTTGATAGTATAGTCCAGCTTCTGTTTAGCTTGTAAATGACAATGATATTTGGTCATATGTAACCATTCTTGACTTTCTTCTGCCCATAGTTTTTTGATAATGGACAACTCATTTATAGCTAACGTTTTATACCCATCATGTTAAGCCCGCAGTAATTAAGAACACAGTCTGCTTTCTGACATAGCCTCTAAGATCCCATCAGTTGTTGATGAGCCATTATATTATGTTTTGTAAAGAGAGAAAAAAAGCTGCTTATTGAAGAAAGATACAGTGCTTTCTTATGACTTGTTATTTATTTATAAATATTGAAAAAGCTCCTGCAAACTTAGTTATACATAGATTTTGACTTCAAATAACTCTATGCTTATAGAAGAATAAAATATAATTGATATAAAGTAGGGTATTCTCAAAAAATTTTTTATATTCAAAATCCAACTCTTCCAAGTCACCTTTTGACTCAGAGTTGTCCTTGCTATTAAGAGTATTGCTGATGTGGCATTTATTACGAGAAGCTTTAGCTGAAATAAAATTTATTGGTACTGGGCTCTTATGATATCTGGCAAGCCTATATTGGAGTCTTGCTTCTGGAATGTTGCTAAACATTCCTACTTCACCGGCTCCTTCAATCCCTCTATGACCCTCCATTCCTAGGGGTTAAAAAGTGCTGCACCCCATCTCAGATATTCCTGAAAGCACTGGACACCTTTAAGTGCTGGACATGTGCAGGAAAGAGCTCAGGACTGCTTCTTAACTAACAAAGATTACAAAAAGCATCCTGATTTCAAGATGCAAAAATGTGACCAAGAGATGTTTTTTACAGTGATGTACAGTAGTGTCTAGGTAATCAAGAAGGCAAATATTAATAGTTTGTTTTGAATGATGATAATGTATTATAAAACCAAGTGTGAAGGATTTTTGAGATCTGGAGAACTTTAGTTTTTTGTGTTCCGTTTGTTTAGCTTATTCTTCTGGAGGAATTTTTGTGTGTGTGTGTGTGTGAAGAACAGGAAGTTTCAAGAAAGCATTCGGGAATAAGGTCTAGAAAGATAAATCCTTTGGGTTTGGAGTAGGGAGAAGAAAGGGAAGTAAAAAAGGCATAAACACATTCTCATAAATCATTTTACAAACCAGAAAAGAGATGTTGAACAATTACAAGTAGTACAGTGAAGCAGTGCTGTTGGTGGTTTTTGTGTTTTACATAGCTAAATGTTTAAAAACTTTTTCTATGTATACTAAGTATAGAAAAGTAGGGCAGTATAGGAAAAATTTCATTTGTTTTCAGTGACAATTTACTGTTATATTTTGGAGAGCAGTTTGTGTAACTGTAATATTTAGTTATGCTGTGGCATATTTGCATAAAAAGTATAACTAGTTGATGTGACAGATTTAACTTTAATTTTATTTGTGTATATCTGATTAGTCTAAAGCAGGACATCCTAAATGAAAAGATTGACCTGGAAGCAATATTTAAGGAAGCTGAGTTGGCAACCTGTTCTTTAGAATTATTTTTGCCATTATTTAAAGATACCATTGAAGAGATTAGTTTTGAAAATGTGAGTACCTGACTTGTGAACCCCTAATAAAATGGACAGCAAGCATAAAACTCAGAATGCATTAATTGCGGTCTTATATCTTAACATAGTTATGCTCACATAGTGGTATTTGATATAAAAAATTGAAGGTTTATCCTGTCATTAACTGCAATTCTTTTCTTCAAAGATGATCTCAGGCATGAACTTGATAAGAGGATAAGCTGGAAAGTATATGCCTTGGTGCTTGATTTATCTGAAATTCAACTAGAGAGTCAACTATTTTAAGAGTGAATTTAAACTAAAATATTCTAAGAGAATGAATTATATCTTTTTTTATAGTGAATGGAATAGAAACTTGTATTATAAAATTTCAGTGTACTAAAATTTGAGTTAGAAACAAAAAATAGATTGTATTCTATTAGCTTCATTAAAATAAATGCCTGAAGTACTTTAGGGTTTAAGCTCTTATTTTGATTTCATTAGTTTAATGTACAATTGTACTTTAATGTAGTAATAAACTTGGCAAAATTTGACTCTTACTATATGCAAAAATGATTTTGTTACTAGAATAAAGTATTCTTTGATAATAGCAGTGCTGTATTATAGGTGTCTTAATGCTGTATCTTTTAAAATTTTTTTAAATGCTGTATCTTAAAAAGGTATGTGGTTTTTACATTTTGTCAGGCTAATCTTTTTGCCTCCATTTTGAAGAAGATTTCTAAACAGAAGGAAATATTAACAAAAGAATTAGACACTTTTAAACATGTAAAACAAGCTTTGGAACATCTTAGAAAGCAAGAATACCAACAAGTAAGGACCCCTAAGCACGAATTTAATGGATATATTTCTCACTTGAAGGATTTGCTATTTCCGAAACTGTAGAAAATGAATTATTGGTATATTTGAAATGGAAATAATTGTTGAATTTTTGTTTGAAATGGAAATCATTAAACTAACCCTTACTCTGAATGTTTCACAAATAGTTCTACAAGAAAACAGCTTGTTTTTATAGCAAATATGTTTGTATTTTCTATCTCAAAATTTTTCATTATTTGTTATATTTCATTTCAACCAACTACAATAAAATTTTCTTAGGATTTAAGCTCCTTTGTACCACTATATTCATACATTCATTAATCTTAGGGGGTCAACAGTTTGTTGAGAGATGATTCACATATTGTACAATTCACCCATTTAAAGTGTACAATTCAGTGATTTTTAGTGTATTTGCAGAACTGGGCACCAACACCATAGTCAATGTTAGAGCATTTTCATCACCACAAAAAGAAACCCCATGTCGTTTAGAAGTTCATCTACCACTCAACCCCACCCACCCCTCCTTACCCTATTATCTACTTTCTGTTTTTATGAATTTGCTGATTCTGGACATTTCATGTAAATAGATTCATATAAAGTGTGGTCCTTCATAATCGCCTTTTATTTTGCATAGTGCCTTCAAGTTTCATCCATGTTGTAGCACACGTCAGTGCTTCATTCCTCTTTATTACTGAATAATGTTTCATTGTATGGCTATTCCATTTTTATTTGTCCACTCCTCAGTTGATGAATATATAGGTTGCTCCACTTTCTGGCTGTTATGCATAAAGCTGCTGTGAACATTTACTTACAAGTTGTTTGAAATGAAAATATGTGTATGCCAAGAAATTCCACTGTGTCCCTCTACAGAGTCCAAGAGTGGGCTTCATGCCATCCGTGAGCCCTCTGAAATTGTGTGTACAATTTTACATTATATGTACATGGCATAAATGCTTTTGAGTGAAAGGAATTTATACCTTTTCCACATTCTCAAGCAGGAGTATGACCCTCAAAATGAATAAACACTTTTCTATGTTCTCATTTAAAATGTCGCCATAGAATTCTTTTACTAATGTGCTGTGATTCTTTTTTAAAAAAGTTCTTACTTGCTAGAATTAAGGTTGTTTATATTTTTTACCTATTTTTAAGCAGCATGGTGAGCTTTCTTTGTAGACAAAGTTTTTGTGGTTCTTATGTCATTGGCTTGTACTGTCTGAGGTGTTATTTTGAAATTAGTATATAATTTCATAAGCAGTGGACAAAAGATGATTTGGAAACACTTAGGCAAAAATCCATCTGATGACCTTTTTAAAAATCTGAACTGTGCATGATAGCCGTCCATATTAATTTCTTAAGTGATTCTTACTTCTCTTTCTACTTATATGTAGAGAAATATGTTTGTTAATACTGACGTATACTATCTTTTTTCCATAGGTAGGGGACAGTGTATCCAGCCTGTTAGAGAAGCTAACTGATAATGAAAGCGAAAATACTGTAAGTCTTTTTATACTTTGTGTCTATTCTGACATTTTTTATTTATATGCTGCTTGGTTTTATAAAATTAGCCAACATTATCCAAATTGTGTTATTTCTAACTCTTACATTATATTTGCCTAAGAATCTTAAGAAGAAGATACTTGAAAAGGAGACCTATATTCAAGAACTTTCTTGTTTGTTTCAGAATGAAAAGGTAAGCAAAATTTGAGCTTAATTCATTATATTTTCTTAATATCGACTCCCTTTTTTCCTTCTTTCCACCCTGGTCCCCATATCCTCAGAAATAGGCACAGAAGCATTTTTATATTATTTGGATATTTTACAAGCTTTTTAAAGTTTCTTTTTTAAAGATTTTTATGGTATTTGACTTAGGGTCATTGGCATAAAACACTATTAGGAACTATGATAAATTTGTATTTCAATTTTAGTATAAATTAAAGAATTTTAATGGTTGTAGGAGCATTTTAGATATAATTTACTTAGGCTAGATAGGACTTTTAAAAGGAGATTATCAGGAGCCATTAAATAAAAGAGGGGAGGCGGACATAGCCCTGTAGTTTTATATACAGTTTATAATGGGGTCATGGTTAATGTAAAGTGGTACTTTGATTTTTATCAACTTTTTAGATCATGTCAGAATGTGGATAAAGTTAAAGATTGTGCTGAAATATAGCAACACATTTTTTTTGTTTTCTCTGTTACAGGCAAATGCTTTGAAAGCAAACCGTTTTTCACAATCAGTAAAAGTGGTACATGAACGATTACAGCTCCAAATTCATAAAAAGGAAGCAGAGAATGATAAATTAAAAGAAAACATAAAGGTTATAAATATTCAGTCATTTTTATAGTTTAAATGATAGGATTAATGAACAGCTATAAAGCTCTTCCTTAGTTCTGTAATTTGGTGGTTTGGGAAGAATTCAATTTAAGTATTGCCATGGGAAATACATATTTGAGGCAAATTTTAAGATTTCTGGCCCTTCTAAAGATTTGGTTCTAAATCCCAAGGTAGAAATGCACATTCTCTCTCCCTCTCTCTCTCTCTCCCTCTCTCTCTCTCTCTCTCTCTCTCTCTCTCTCTCTCTCTCTCTTTTCCTAATGTCTAGGAAGGATTTATAGAGCTTGAATTATTTAAAAAAATTTTTCCATTTATACAGTTAATTTATGTTTACTGTGGAAAACTTGTAAAATACAAAGGAAAAATTTAAAACAATTTTAAAACACTGAAACCATTTTAAATATTTGGAATATAGTATTCCTGTCTACTTTCTACATCTACACAGGAATACATGCTCACATTTAGCGGTAAATGTTTATTATTTTTGTGTTTGTCACTAATGGTAACAACTTTAAAATCAGTTACTTAGCTTTGGTGTTTAGAAAACTGAGTAACATTCTTGTGCAGCTTTTTTAGTAGTATCATTAGGGGAATATTTTGGTTTAAACTCAATGGTTTTGATGTTCTTCTGGAAGCCTCACAGGCACTTTGAAATAAGAACTTGAGGTCGCTATGACATGACACAAGCTAACTGGATCAATTGTCATTATTTTTTGCCAAAGGAAAAGAAGCAGTGTTCTCACTTGGAGAAGAGAAGTGTACAATGATAACCCCCATTGAGTGTGAGGACATTGATGTTAAATTGCTGGTTGCTTTTGCACTCCTGAATCACGGCAGATGTTTGCAGCCTGTGGCATGGCATGTTCAAGACTGCTCTCAGAGTGTTTGGCTTTTTTTTTTTTCCTTCAAGGAGGAAAAGCTTTTGCCCAGTAAGGGGACATTAAGCAGGCTTATGCAGAATGTAAATTTTGTCTTTTATCTTCCTACATGAACATTTAAGCATTTCCCCCCATGGATTCCCTGTGTCCTTTGCATGGGTGTCCTAGGGCATTACAGATAAACTATAGAATACATGTGATTTGACACCTCAGATAACCATCTATCACAATTTATCTTACACAAGTTTTAATTAGCAGTTGAGGAAATTTTTGAAAACATTTTCTTCAATTTAAAAATGAAATATTAAGTGATTCTTTAAGTTAATTTCAACAATTTTCATATGATAATTTAGAGAATATAAGACTAAAATCTTAAGATTTTACCATGACATCCTAATACTTAGAGTTTAAACTCCTGTACAAAATATCCTGCTGTTTAGAAATAATTACAAAAATCACATTAGGTTACTGATTTGTCTACCTTCCCTCTAACACACAATTTTGAAATTTAAGGCATTATGGGGAGAGGGTTCAGAATTTAGTTCTTTGACTTAGGTCTCACAAGGTTCTTTTTGGATAAAGATAATAAATTCAGTTTGGCAATGTAAATCTCATTTAATATTTTAGTTTTGACTCAGTTGAGTCAGTTTGTCATAATGGGTCTTTTAAAAATTTCGTTTTGTTCTCTGAGAAGTATCCCAAAGATACTTTAACCCATTTTTATTTCTAGATCTTTATAATACAGCAATGAGAAATAGAATATATTCACAATTTAGGGGACTCAGAATAATTATCTTTATAATATGCAGCATGTAGAGTTCCTTGGAAATAAGGAAAGTCAAATAGCGGACTTTAATATGTTTGTGCATTGATTTGGCAAAAAAACTGCAAAGAGTTATTTACTTTGAAACCCTGAAAATAATTTGATCGTTTAGTATACTCCCTAGTAGTGCTCAAATGTGAGATAGGATAAATCTAGTGAGGAAGTCCTGACTGGAATCTTGTTCCAAAAAATTTATTTCACGTTGGTGTTTAAAATGGTTTAGCAAAGTGTAGCAATTATTCGTGGTGTGCTGGTGACACCCTGTGGTTTGCTGGAGGAATGGCAGCTATAGGTCCTGTGGAGTCTGTTTTCTTACGTAGGCTTGTACTGCTCTTACTCTTGTTTTCCCCCAACTACTTATTAAAACATTTCATGGGATTTTTTTAGTTGAAGTAGATTTCTAAGGACCGTTTAACAGTATTTTCCTGCTTGTCTTAGTCCACCGAGTTCACTTTTCAAAGAGGACTAGTCTTTAAATCTTTTTAAATATGTACTTCTTAATCGAAATTTTAGTGGAAGTTAGGAAGTGTAGTGTTTTGCCTGGGTGACTCAGATGGTTAAGCATCTGCCTTCAGCTCAGGTCATAATCTCCGGGTCCTGAGATCGAGCCCCATGTTGGGCTTCCAGCTAAAGGGGAAGTCTGCTTCTCCCTCACCCTCTACCTCTCCCCCTGCTTGCGCTCTGTCTCTTGCTTTCTCAAATGCATAAATAAAATCTTTAAAAAAAAGCATAGTTTTTTTGGTCATGGAATTAAGTAGAAAACCCAATTTTTTTTAAAGATTTTATTTATTTATTTGACAGAGAAAGATATCACAAGTAGGCGGAGAGAGAGGAGGAAGCAGGCTGCCTGTTGAGCAGAGAGCCCAATGTGGGCCTCAATCCCAGGACCCTGAGATCATGACCTGAGCCAAAGGTAGAGGCTTAACCCACTGAGCCACCCAGATGCCCAGAAAACCCAATCTTTAAATGTGACTCCTTTGATTCTTTTCATTAAAATGATTGCCCAAGAAATTTTAAACTAAAGCCTAAATTCTGTAATAATTTTTTTCAGTATTATACAACTTTCAAAAAATGTAAAAGCATTAAAATCTTAGGTTTCTAAATTGTTAGAGACTTAGTAGTGAAATACTTTAAACACAAAGTCTTAAAAATAATTTGAAATAAAACTATGAGAGTTTTCACACTAAATTGTAGCCATCATCCACCCAGCCTATTATTCTGTCTCTGGTTATGTAAGGAAATAGTCATGCCAATTAACACCATCAAATTCAATGGATAGAAACATGCCCCTGAATCATCTTTTCACCCTTACTATTATAGATCTGATAGCTATTCATCTAAACCTTTTCAGTCTTGGAATACTAACTTCCGTAAAGTTACTACTAATTGGATAAAGCCATACGTTTACTGGCGTTTACGGGCCTTGATGTAACTCTTTTAAGTGTCAAGGCATGCCCTTTAATTCCAAATTAAAATTTGCAAAATAAGTCTGTCTCATCTATATCGTTTGTGAACTATAGATTCTGATCATATGTCCTTTAAGCCTTTATCACTGCAACTGAAGAGTCCTAACATATGTAGGGAGTTATGGATTTCTTTGAGTTTTGTGTATTTTGTTTGATTTGTCTCTAGCTCAGTTTTTAAATTGTTGGTAACTAGTACTATGTATAATATATTCTAGGTGTGAAATTTTAACAAGTTCTCATTAATTACAAAAGTTTAAAAAATGTAATTACCAATATTAGTATCTTTAATAAGAATAGGATTGGCTTTATGTAGGCATTTATATATTTTAAATTTGCAGTCTGTAACATTACAAATAAACATTGGTGAAACCACCTTTCTTTACTATTTTGCTTTTTATTAATCTTATGATTACTCCTTTTGATAAAATCTGTGGAAGATTATTTACATATTTTTACAATGTTGACATTAACATTGGAGTTCTAAAATAATTTAAGTACTAATATTTTTTTAGAGCTTGGAAACCAATATAACTAAATGGGACTTACAACTGAGAAAGAATAAGCATGAAGCTGTAGCAATGAAAGAATTAAGTAAGCAAAAAACTATAGCTCTAAAAAAGGCATCTAAAATTTACAGACAAAGGCTTAAACACTTTACTGGAGACATGGAAAACCTTACCTCCCAAATTAGAGATCAGGTAAGTATATACATTCATTCTTAATCATTCTATGTACTTAGTTTGTGTATTTAATGTCCTAATGCTTAATATAATAATCTCTTAATGCTACTGATACTAGGAAAACTTTACTCATACTCTCTTGCTTTAGTCTTTATTTTGAAAGGTTACAGAAAATGTCACATTTGCATATTGAATTATAACAGTATTTCCTTGGAAACTTTATTAAGGGATATATTAAAAGTATCCCAAAGCATCTACAGCAAGCTAAGGAATACAGATTCCTCCTTGGAAATGGACAGTGTGCATTAGCATATGAAAGTCCCTGAGTAGACAAAGTAAAAGAGCATAATGAAGAGTTTTGAACTCAGAGTTTCTCACCACTTATTTAACCACAGAACTCTTCTTTTACCCACAAAACAACTCTTGGAACTGGTTCTAAGGAACACCAGTTTGGGAAATGCTGATTTGTGTTATTAGACCATATGACTGTATTCAGTAATTCACTTCATTTGAACTCTGTAATGCACTTAAAGCCATTCACTGACGTAAACACACCATGTGAAAGTTATCTTCGGATGTAGGACAAAGTTAAAAACTGGACTTATAGTGCTTTGTTGTTTTTGATGAATTACGGTATTTACTCAACTAGCAGTTAATAAAATATTTACTCTTTTTAATGTCTCATGGGTATTCCACCTCTTAAGAGCTGATGTTAAGGCTTATAGAATTATTAGAGGCTTTTAGAAATGAAAGTGGACTTGCAGAAACTCTTGTGTAAACAGAACAACTTAATATTTTATAAGCCCAAGTGTTAACACTTAAAGATGAACAGCATTCAGAAGAATTTAACTAGACAAAGAATTGAGGACTAAGTTCATAATCTAGAAGGTCATTAGACCAAGTTGAATGCCTGAAAATATTCTTGAGTGGCGAAAACTAATCAAGTCATTAACAGTTTCAGGATTTTCCTGTTTAAATAGCATCGTGCCACGCATACCCCAGATCATGGTATAGGAAGGCTCTTCTGCTTGCTCATCTTCTGACTTTAGGTGAGGTACTAACCTCTCTAAGATTTTCTCATCTATAAAATAGGAGATAATAATATTCCTATTTCACATGATTGTAGGGAGGAATAAATAAGAAAATATATGTCAAAGCACAGTGCCCGGCCATCCTACTTTTTGCCATATTGGTCTCCTTTCTATTCCTCTAATACATAGAGTTTTAATGTTTGCTATTATCTCTGGCTGTAATGTTCTTCTTGGGTTCACAACAGCTGGTTCTCTTTTAATCACTCAGGTATCTTTTTAATTGACATCTCTTCAGATGGACCTTGACCACTCCTTTTGAAGTAGTCCCACAATAGTCATGTCATATCTTGAATTATATTCATAGTATTTATTTTATAGATAAGATTTCAAACTATCTTTACGTTGTAGTGTATTGCCTATAACCCAACTTACATGCTTCATTGTGCAAATTAAAATTCATTTTATAGAAAATATGAAAACAGAATACTAGGCTTAATTCAATGTGTCAACAGTATTACTGTAAAGACATATAAACCAAAAAAGTCTTACATATAGTAGATGCTCAATAAATGTTTATTCTGTGACTGGAAGAATGGTGGAAAGAAAGAAGCTTCTGGGTCTTCTGATTAATATTGTTGGTATTGTTATCTTCCTAGTGAGTTTGTCACCCTGTAGCGTGTAGACAGGGTGGGGACACAACGACTGTAAGTCACTAGGTGGGTTTGCAAAGAGTAGATTCATTTGACAGTTACTTGTTGACTATGTTCTGTATGCCAGGCACTATTCAAGGCCCTGCAATGAACAAAACAGACAAACCTCTCTACCTCAGGGAGCTCACATTCAAAGTAGATAAGCCACTACTACAGTTTTCACCTCTTTGTTGACAATAACAGTGTTTGAAGGTCAATGGGGGTGACTTCTACAAAACAGCCTGACATCATTATAGCAACAATAAATAAGACTGCATTAGTAAATGCTGTGGAATTATGGAATTACAGAGAGCTTCTATATCTACCATTAAAGGGCTTCTTTCTCCTCTGATGCTTGTGTGGCTGTTAGCATCTTCTATATATAGAATGCAAAATGAAACGTTCAAGAAATAGGAAGGAAGTTATCTTCATCAGTTATGAAACATTGTTTGAAAATAGTTATATCAACATCCTTAAAATGTTGTGTTGGATCTGCCACTGTGCGCATATGAAGCAATACTAATATAAAGATATTACCAACATTTACTTTAAAAGTTTCCTATATTTACAGTTGTACACTAAAACTTTTCATGTCAAAAATTCCATCCTTTATAGGATAAGTGTTCCCTTGTTTATGTTGTATTTGTGTTTAGAGCCCTGCGCAAAACCCAAGTGTTATTCAGTCACAAGATGAGTACTTGATGTATTTTTTAGGAAGCCAAGATGTCTGAAACAATTTCAGCTTCCAATGCCTGGAAAAGTCATTATGAGAAAATTGTAATAGAAAAAACTGAATTGGAAGTTCAGATTGAAACGATGCAAAAGTAAGAAAAAAATTTAGGATCTTTTTACGGTTTAATAAGTGTTTTGGTTCCTTCATCTTTAAGCAATTTGCATTTTGGTTCTTCTGGGTTACCTATGGTGAAGTTTGCCCATGTGATTTGGTATTTTTGCTATTTATAATTCTAAAAACTTTTCTTGTTCTATTCTAAAAATATGATAAAATGATTATCCACTAAAAAGTGCATTAGTGTTCACATTTTGTACTTCGTAGGTTGGTATTTGGAATTGGGTATGTGTCATCTATTAATTGCAGTTAAATGTTAATACTACTTTATCTTAAAATGGAAATGATCATTCTCTACCAAATAAGAATGTGTAAGTAAGAATATATAACAGAGCTTACAATAAAAGCACAAATGCTTTCAAAATCCTAAAAATTATTGTTCCTTAAAATGTGTTAATTGTATAACAAAGAAAATCAATGAGTAAAGATGCCTATTTTTTATGCTTTGCAATTTATTACTGATAAAGTAATAGTAATGAACCCTGCACATTTGTTTTTAAATGTTTTATTTTCTGTATATTCTCTTTAGTTTTATCATTGTATCCTAGCATGTATAATTTGCTTCTAAAGGTAAGTTATTGCCTCACTTGATCCTTTTATTTAACCTTGGCCCTGAGATTGTGTATATATATGTGCATATGTGTGAATGAGAGACAGATGGCTACAGTTCAGACATTTTACTGAATAGCAAAGAGAATGATGTGTAATTTTTCACTGGCATTATCAGTGGGTAATTACTGCTAATCAAGGTTACGTAGGTAGTAACCTGGTAGATAACTGCTTCCTGTTCAGCTTGTTCTGTGACTTGTACTAACTTTAAAACTGCATACACTACCAGCATAATTTCAGAAACACACTTAAAAAGCACTATTTGAATGAAAATTTCTATGACTTTTATAGGCAAGTTACGAATCTTTTGGAAGACCTGAAGAAAGTGGAAGACCTTGGAAAAAATTCATGTGAAGAAATTCTTAGAAAACTTCACTCAATTGAGTATGACAATGAGACTCTGAATATTGAGAATACAAAATTAAAGGTAATGTGTGTTCTAGGGCGGAGGCTGGCTTAGTTGGTGGAGCCTGCAACTCTTGGTCTCAGGGTTGTGAGTTTAAGCTCCACATTGGATGTGGAGATTACTTAAAAATAAAATCTTTTTCTTTTTTTAAAAAAAGGTAGTGTGTGTGTGTGTGTGTGTGTGTAGGTGTGGATATTGTCTAATGACAACTTAAGTAAAAATAGCTGGAATAGCATGATTAGGATAGTGCTCTTGTGTCGTTTTTTCCTTTATGTTTGTAAGGGTTTTAGAGGGTCATTATAATATGCAACTTCTAAAGCTACATATATATCCATATTTATATATCTGTATTTATACATACAGACACATTTATATATCGATTTTTAAGTGTTTATAGTTTATATACACAGATATATGTTAAAGCTTTTAACAATATTAAATAAGATTTATGAGGTTGAATAACTATCTCAACTTCTAAGACATTTATTCTTCAATTTTAGCTGTTGAATCATTTAAAATTACGTTAACTCTAATGCATAAGATTTTTTTTCTAGGTGTCATGGTTACAGTAGGATGTTACCTCAGGCCTGGTCTGTTTGAAACCAAAAAGTATGTTCCTGGCTGCTTCATAACCAGAAAGAATTTTCCAACTTAATCCAATCCAAGGGGTGATTGGATTAAGTCATACCAGAGAAAAAAATGGGGAAGCAGTTTTTATATTTTCTGAGAAAAAAATTGAGTTCTCAGTTAGAGATACAAGTAACCAGATGAGATTTTATTAAAGATGACTGCATGAGGGTACCTGCATGGCTCAGTGGGTTAGGCATCTGCTTTCAGCTCAAGTTATGACCCGGGGGCCTGGAGTTGAGCCTTGCATTGGGCTCTCTGCTCAGTGGGGAGTTTGCTTCTCCTTCTCACTGTCCCTCTGTGTTCCCCTTCTCTGTCTCTCTCAAATAAATAAATAAAGTCTTAAAAAGATGACACATCATTTTCAGTTCCTTAATACTGTTTTTGGAGGATAGTAAATAGAACACGGAAAAGAATCTATGTAAGAAGGCCAGAGTTGTCAGTTCAAAGCAGATACAGCATCAGAGAACCAACCCTCTTTTTAGCTCTCTCCTTTGCCATTCTTAGGTTACAGCCCTCATGATCCAAAATGATTGCTGGACCTCTAGCCATTATAGCCAAATTTCAAGCAGTAGGATTGCAAGGGGAAAAAGATGAATTATACCCCCCCCTTTTTTTAATCTACCCTTAGGGAAACTTCCTGTAAGTTCCATACCACTCTACTCTTCTACTTATTCAGGCACGCGGCCACAACTAGGTACAAGAGAGACTAGGGAATATAGTCTTCTCATTATTCTGGGCTCTAACCAAATATGAATACTCATTACTTCCTGCAATTTGTTCATGTTTTCCTATATCTCTTCCTATAGTTTTACTATATGTAAAGTTTGGAATCATTTTTCCTAGTACCTAAGACCTACCTTAGTTCAGCTCAAGTGCTACTTCCCCCCAAAGTCTTTTTAATTAGGATTAGTCTTTCCTTTTAAACTCCCATTTTTGTATGCCCAGAATGCACAGGGAAGGTGTGACATACACTTAGTTCTCCATGAATATTTATTGAATGAATACTTAAAATGTTTATCTCAGAAGAGGAAGTGATAAGGTTTTCTTAATTTCCTCGATAACCTTCAGAGAGAAAGGATTAGAATAATATTTCATCAATTATAAATCCAATTTTAATCAAATGGTAAGTGAAATTAATTTTAAATTACATAGGTATAAGAATCATTGAGTTAAAGTTTACATCTTATTTTCTATTAATAATTCAGAAACATGTATTTTTAATGCATTCTTCCTTTTTTTTTTTTTAAGATTATTTATTTATTTATTTGACAGAAACAGCTAGAGAGGGAACACAAGCACAGGGAGTGAGAGAGGGAAAAGCAGGCTTCCTGCCAAGCAGGGATCCCAATGTGGGGCTCAGTCCTGGGACTCCAGGATCATGACCTGAGCCAAAGGCAGACGCTTAACGAATGAGCCACCTGGGCGCTCCCTAATGCATTATTCTTTTGATTTTTGTTTAAGAAAAAAACCTAGGGTGTTTGCCATATGTTTCTACAATGTAAAATTGCCTAGATGTATTTTGTTAGTTTTAATGACTTTAGAATAATTTAGATTTTAACATTTCAAATGAAAAAAGAATCTAGCTGGTACTGCTTCCAAGATCCAGTGACCTCTTCTCTTGAAATTGCAAGAATTTATTTTATTTGGATGATTATAAGTTCTATTTGTTCATTATGAAGAGTTGAAAAAAAAAACAGAAAAGCATGAAGGGAAAAATTTAAAAATCACTGGTAGTTTCACAACTCAAAGAAACTAAAGTTACCATTTTACCATATAGTTTTGGGGCTTTTGGACTAGTTCCATTTTTTTTGCTACTGTAAATAAAAACGTGGGTAGTTTCTTTGAGTCTTTTCGCCTGTTTTCTTAGGATAAACTTCTAGGATTGTAATTGCATGGTCAGAAGGGAGGCTCATTTTTAATGTTATATGTTTCCAAATTACCCATCATATGGGTCCCTATATTTTTTACAGTACTAGGCAATTTTAAAGCCAGTCTCTCCAAATTTGATAGGTGATCTCATCTGGTGTTGGGCTATACGTACCACCTATATCCTGGGGGCTCAAATTTATATCTCTAGCCTAGACCTTGTCCCTGAATTCCAGGCATATCTTCTACTACCTACTCAAAATCTCCACTTGGATATTTAACAGGTGTCTGAAAGTTAGCATGTTTAAAATGGAGCTCCTTTATTCCCGCAAATGGCTCATCCTACAGTTGTCCTCATCTCAGTTAACGGTAATCATCTGTCCTTTCACCAGGTGTCATCCTTGACTCCTTTCTCTCCCACCTGCTTCCAGTCTGTCAGCAGATCTACTTCACATAGATGTAGGATTTGACCACCTCTCCCCAGCACCACTGCTGTTGTCCTGGTTTAAGCCACCACCATCTCTCATAGTTATGGTGACTTCCTGATCATCCCCCTTTGCATCCACCCTTGCCGCTACAGTTAGCTTTCAGTGCACCATAGCGTAGTTCCTATAAAAATGTAAGACCATGTCACTGCTCCACCCAAGACCCTCCAATGATATCTGCTTAATAAACACCTACAAAGCAGTATTCCATATGGCTTTCCAGTACTTCTCTGACTTCATCTCCTTCCATTCTCCCCTTTGTTTTCTCCCTTTCTGCCACATTGGCCTTGCTGTTTTTCCCCTATCAGGCCAGGGCTTGTCCCACAGTTGTCCTTCTCTGTGGGAGTTCCCTCAAAGAGCCACACTTCTTTTCAGTGTTTGCTCAAAAGTCCCTTTCTCCCGAGGCCTCCCTGGCCATCCCCAACATGTCATTCCTATCCTGCTTTTGTGTATGGAATGTTTTACTTCATATTCTTGGTTTTTGTTCATCTGTCCCCTTTTTGTCTGTCTATATGTGGAGTACATAAGCCCCATGAAGGAAAGGATTTTTTTTGGTTCTTTTGTTCATTAATAGAAGAATATCCAGTGCCTGGAGCATTTTTCCATAACTAGTAAACATTTTTTTCATGCATTTATTGATCATGTACATTTCTGCCTTTATGAATTACCTATTCATTATCCTTTATATATCTTTTTAAAAATATATAAGAGCCCTATACTAAGGGTATTAATCTTCTGTTGTAATTGTTACTCTCTTTTGCGTTTTGTTTGCCTATTAAGTTTTTTGAGGAGGCAATGAAATTTGGAGAGATATATTTACATATGTGTATGGATACATTTTTTTTTCTTTTATGGCTTCTGTTAAGTCTGTTACACTTCTGCACATCTTACAAGTAGAAGCACTATCTGCCTGCAATCCAGACTATCTTTTCAAGGATGTATAATGATCATCCTTGGAAGATAGTCATGTTTTCTTGCCAGAGGGTAGACGTGCTTACTGCTTGGTATGAGAGATCTGGGTTCCCTATACTCAGGATTGACCCTCTACAGCACCTCCCACTGTGTGTGCAGGTGTCATCTGGCCCTCATTGTGTCGCCCAGGGGGACCCGGGGCTTGGGAGATGAATGCAGATCTGACATATGGCTATTGCTCTTGCTGCAGTCAAGTTTTGTGTCTCTGACCCAGGAGTCTCACATCCTCTGCTAACGTGCATGAAACTGTTGCAGGCTCATTGGTCAACTTGAAGGGCAAAATCCCAAATCCTTACAGTAATTGATACCTTCTTTTGATTTTATGCTTAGTAGGGTTTTGCTATCCTAAAATCAGAATTTTAGCCGTATCTTCTGTGAAAAATGTTAAAACTTTATTTTTAAAATACAAATAAATACAAAAAATGTTGGGTGGAGGCAAGTAGTTCATCTATTTTCTTTCTAATAGTTAAATAGGTGTCTTATTACCATTATTTAGTGATCCATATTTTCCTCATTGATTTAAAAATTCAGTCTTTATCATATACTAAATATAACCTTAGTGTATTTTTATGTTTCTGTTCCACTGGTCTCTATATTCTTATGTTGGTATCTTAAAAGTTTTTGTTCTTTATACATCTTAATATCTAATAAGTCCTGAGATGCTCTACCTTAATACTCCTTTCAGAATTATATTAATCCTTCCCATTTATTTATTCCGTATGAGTTTCAAAATAAGTTTTTTCATAGTCCCTCTCCTCCTAACTATTATAGTTTTGGTTGAAATTGCATTTAAAGTGTTATTCATTTGGAGAAAAGTGTTATATCAAGTAGTATGAGTCTTCCCATCTGAGAACATGGTCTTTTAAAAGTTTCAGAATATTTTAAAAATATATACTTATGTCTATATACATAAGACTTCTTATGGTTATTCATGATTATTACTGATTTTTAAAAATTCTTAAATTTAAGTGGTAATTATATGCAATAAAAATGATTATTAACCTTTTGATAAATGAGTTATGTTTTTATAATCCTAGCACTGGAGTATAGATGAATTCTAATGCTTTATAAAATCTATTTATATTTTCCTTGCTAGACTACACTTGATGCTTTGAAGGATGCGGTGGTCTCTGTTGAAAATGAACTTTTAGAATTGCAAGAAGTAGAAAAACAACAGAAAACCCTTATTGAAGTATATAAAACTCAGGTGATTATTGCATTGATTTTATTGTCAAATTTTGTAGGCAGTTTAAAACACTGTATTTTTGATGATCTGAGTAAGAAAAATTGAAGAAAGGCAGAGGTATTATTTTATGATAGAATGTATGTCCCATATATTTCTTAAGGTCCCACATAGTTTTATAAGTAGGTGATTTTGCTGATTCCTGATTCAAGCACTGACTATGTATGTATTGGCTGTTCCTAAAAGTAGATCTAAAATTAATTATGTAGGTGTAATATAAATCTTATGTATAATCTTGTTAAACTTACATCGTCATCTTAGGTATTTAATAGTATTGACTTAGAATAATAACTACCTTCTAGGGTCATTAAAACTCAGTGCTCCCTCTTTCCCAGTTAATAAAATAAAATTCTGATTTACTCACTTGAAAGACCTGGATAAGAATTTTGAAAATTTGTGTGTTCAGTGGCAGTTACAGAAAACCTTACCTTTTGGAAATGTAGTATTCAAGAAAAACTTTATGAGAAGGATGGGACTTATGCAGATCCTAAGGATGGTAACAGACTGGTCAACAAAGACCTGTGTTTTACTGGAAGAGAGAGCATTTGAATTAAAGAATAATGAACTAAAGGTAAAAGCTTAAGGAGGGCATCCTGTAGATAAGTAGGAAGTTATCAAGTTCATCTTGATGGTTTAGTTGGGAAGATGGAGTGAAATCAAGACTTCTACTTAGAATCCTGCAGTCATGCAGAGCTTACCAGAGGTAGGATGGAGGCTGTCGGGGACTGTGGGCCTCTAACTGAGAATGTCAGCTGGGTCCTCCAGCTGGGCATTTGGGTTTAATTCGTCAGAAAGAATAATGTGCATGTTCTAGGCTCTGGGCTTTGTATGAAGGCCTCAGAATTTTTTTTTTTTTGAGCATAGTTTAAATGTAAAATAATTTGTTTGGGAGCCAGTTTGGACCAGAGGTTGATTTAAAAAAAAAAAAAAGCCAAAAATATATTTTATTTTGTTGTAATTAATCTGACTTTTCCCAAATCTGCATGTGGACATACATGTCAGCATGTTTCAAATACTCCTTAGACTTCAGATTTTTTTTTTTTATTCTTTAAAGTGACCTTGACCTGCAAATAAAGATCTCTAATATTTAGGCTTAAGGGGAGGGCCTAAAAATATTGATGGGAAAAGAGAGGTAAACCCTAAAAGGATTGTGTATTGGAGTAGAGCACTGAGCAATTCTTATGTTAAAGTAGGAATAACAGATAAAGATATGAGGGTGTTGATAGGGAAATAATGATTCGTTTAAAATTAAAAATTCAGATGTTTAGTTTTTAATTTACATTATGGTCTTAATAAAATATGCTACTCTAATGTATTTTATTTTCAGATACAAAAATTGCAAGAAGCAGCTGAAATGGTGAAAAGCAGATGTGAAAATTTGCTACGTGAAAATAACCTAATTACAAAAAACAAAAATAAAAAATTAGAGAAGGTGAGTTTGATGCTTTAAGCAATAAAATAATATTTATATGTTTTGTACTTTATGAATATTGCACATATTCTTTTATTATGGTCATTTTCTCTAGTTTTGAGTTGTCTGTCTTTAATCTTTGTAGGGGTTTGTTTTCTAAGGAGATAATATTTCATCCAGGCTTGAAATGTTTGTTTGTATGAATTTTTTTTACTTTTTCCTTATTATTTGGAAAATAGCATAAATGTTTAATTTTTCTGATATAAGAGCAGATTCATATATTTCAAAAAAATGGTTATTGCTTATCAGTGGCTTCATCAGCCATAAGTATGCAAACTTGAATATGTCTCATTTTTAATCCCACCTTTTTGTTTTTGGTACTAAATCTTTTATGTTTAAAAAGTAAAGTAACTGCTAACTGCTTTTTAGAAGAAAAATGATATTTAAAAAGCGGCAACATTTCCCTTTTATCACCCCATTGCAACAGAATGAGGGGAAGGCCAGTGTTGGCAAGGTATGATGTTTTTGTGAATATTTTTAACTTATTAAATGAAACCACATCCCTCTTTGGGTCTTCTCATGTTGTTTTGGTAAGGAAGTAGTGAAAGTCGTAGGACACTTACTCCTGGCTGGAGAAGTCATGGGATGTTACCGGTCACTTCCAACTGAGTGCAATAAGGTGACTGTCTCTGGATTGCCCCCACATGTTGGGATTGAGAAGTCTGAGTGAGGCACAGTGTGAAGAAGAGGTCAGTCAGAGCAGTCATTCTGCTGGTTAAACAGAGATAAAGATAGCCCACCAAACATGCAACTGACTACTTTCTTAGAATTACTTTGCACCTATTTTTAGCAGCATGTCTGGCATTTCATGTGTCCTGGTCTCTCTCTCTCACGAGATGTAGTACTGCAAAGGCCTCCTCTTTTGCTAGGCAGCACCGTAAACGTCTATTAAAAAACCCATTCAGGAGGCTGATGGGGCAGAAGCCTGTGATTTTCAGATACTATGAGTCACAGTGTCATCTAACCGGTATTAAACCAGAAAAGTCACTTTTCAAGATGAAATTTTTCCTTTTCCTTTTCCACTGTTAAGTGTCCTGATTTTCTCATGGGCTCTTAGATGTTTGGGGACCCAGAGGTAAGCTTTGTTCTCGTTTTAGGTTTTGTGATCAAGAATGCCCGATGTGCTCAATAGCTCTAGGTGTTTCCTGTCTCAGGGAAAGACTCTAGCTCTTGTGTTTCCTCCCTGTAAACATCCTACATGCCTACGCCTGGTTATTTTTTCTTAATTAACCACGTAAGCATTTCTTAAGGGTGCTTTTTGTCACATCTCCACAAAAGTGCCACAGTGAGGCACTGCAGTGGCCAAAGGGGTGAATGTAGATAAAATTAGAGACTTGCGCATAGTAATTTTAATGATGAAATGACAGTCTACTGAGGACTGATGATATGAGCTGTCTTGACATAATACACCATAACCCCACCAGTCTGGACTAAGATGAGTGCAGCAAGACTGTTTGAATTGAAATATCTGAGTTATAGGATTGAATGACAGAGTGACAGTTACTTTAGCCTGATGGCTGGACGGTAGCAGACGACCATACCAGCTTTACTAGTAATGACTATGCTTGAAAACAAATGACAAGAATCAAAAGTTTGCTTTCGTAAGTGGGTTAAATATTCTCCTTGTAGGCTAATATAACTGTATGCTTTGACTCAACAAACTTTTTTAAGACTATTTTAAAATTTTTAATTCTAATGTAATCAACATACAGTGTTATATTAGTTGCTCACCAAACTTTGTGAAAACCAAAGTACAGCTCACTTTTGAGAGATGTGTTCTCGTTAGGAGAGTCTAACTTAATGTTTATTCATATTTATTTGATTGAATCTTTTCCTTTAAAACCGTTATACCTAAAGTACTTATTATGTTATGAGCATATCTAGTGTTTAAGATAGTAAAAACACTAATGCTGAATGTGTGACCTTGCACTTATTTCCCTAATGCTACAACTCAGATGAGAGGCCAGATGGAGTCTCATCTGCAGGAGTTAGAGGGCGTCCGCGACTCGTTGACGGCAGCAGAACGGAGGCTTCACGAGTGTCAGGAGAGTCTGCAGCACTGCAAGGGGAAATGCGCAGACCAGGCGCGCACCGTTAGGGAGCTACAGGGCCAGGTGTCTGGGCCCGCATTCTGCTTTCTCCTAGGGAGGTTCAAGGAAGCTTCTGAATGATTTCACCAGTTGAGGGCACTCCTCCCAGGGGTTGATTTTTTTTTTTTAAACTCCCATCTCCATCAGTTTATCAGTTTATTGCAGATACTGTAATATTCTGCAAGCTCTTCTTTTAGTATTGTGAAAAATTGGTAACTAAAATTGCTCATTTTTGTTTATTCGTATAAATCTACATATACATATTTCAGAACATGGTAATAGCATGAGAGAAGGAGCAGCGCTCTGTTTACATATATATTTTTTGACATCAGGATAAGCTAAATTATTGTAATTTACCTTACAAAATTTACAATTCATTTTAATTAGAATTATACATTGAGGTCACTTGGATTATTCTCAGTTATTTTTCTGCCGACATATACTTCTGTATTCCATCAGAACAAAGATCATGGGTGCCCAGTTAGTCACCACATGGCCACCTCCTAATTCAATGCCTAGCACAGAGTGAGTGCTTAATAAATATTTCCTTAATCATTTTTTTCAAAGGTGCATGTACAAGGAGGTAGCAGGTGGTTTTGTTTATCCGGAAGATAATTTTAGCAACAATTTCCTGTCTATCTTCCAAATGTAATCTGGATTTTAATTTGGAATGCATCTTGTTTTTAAATAGCATGCAAAGAAACAAAAAAAAAAAAAAGAAGAAAAAACATGCAAACAAAATTTTGCTAAGTTTAATTTTCTGAGAAGAGCTTTTTCTAGGAAAATGCCAAATCTGCATGGATAACCTAAATTATTAATTACATTATGAGAAAAATTGTCCAAGCTTCTTAAAATAAGTATAGCTTTTGAAGCAATGGGAAAAATGTCCTGTCTTGATAACCGGCAAATTGTCTTTGGTTGATTTATTGTTTTGTTTCTCCACAAATATGGTTTTTACTTGTAGTTACAACTTCATAGGTAGTCAATTATCAGTCACTATCTTTAGGTAAAACAAATTGTAAGAGTTTCTAAATATCCAACAATAGGAGATTAATACTGTTTAGTCTTCAAATTTACTTAATAAAATAAACATCCTTTTTCAAGAAAACATTGTTCAGAATTTATTAATTGCCGTCTTTCAGAAAAATTTTTAGTAGTTGATTTTTCATGAGGCATTAACCAGGAATTTAAGAGCTTGTGTTTTAACAGTAATATTTCTTTGTGTCCCTCTGTGTAGGAGTATTAGTAATATTTATGTTTTCTTGTTTTTTATGATTATTCTAATGATAAAGTATATAGATTTCTTTGGAAGTTGGTTATAAAGAAAATAACCAAGAAAACTTTATTTTTTCCCTCTTAGGTTGATGCTGCAAATCATAATCTTCTGAGAAAGCTTTCTCTGGAAGAGGAAAATTATCTTATTCAGTTGAAGTGTGAAAACCTTCAACAGTAAGTATTAAATTGACTTAAAATTGGTGTTACATTTTTCTCTATACACTATAATTTTAAAATATATGTTTTCTGTAAAAAGAAAATTAGAACAGATGGATGCAGAAAATAAAGAGCTTGAAAAGAAGCTGGCAAACCAAGAAGAATGTCTTAAGCATAGCAATCTTAAGTTTAAAGAGAAATCTGCAGAATATACAGCATTGGCCAGACAGCTGGAAGCTGCTTTAGAAGAAGGAAGACAAAAGGTACAGATGGCCTTTATTTAGAAACTTTTTAATTAGTTTACCAAAGAGTCATCTTTTTAAACAGACAATATCTCATCTTACCAAACCTACAGTTATTGTTTTTATCCTGATGACAGGGTAGCTATATTACTGGTGCAGTTACTTCATGAGGTAAATGATGGTGTGGCAGGATAAAGGGTAGAGATGGAAAACGTGGAAGGAGCCTCCCCCCCTTCTTTTGTTTTTTGTTTGTTTCTGTTTTTGTTTTTGTTTTTTAAACATAAAACCAAAGCAGTTGTGCAAATTTTTGAGCATTTAGGTTTTGATCAGGATCTGGTGAGCTGTAAAGTTCAATTCTGTTTTCTTTTGGCAATATTGTTACATAAGTGCATGCAAGAATTAAATTCCAGTTTGGTTAGCATTTAATAAACATCTCATTGTGTGTTAGCCACTCCACTAGTATTTGAGATGCAAAAATGAATAAAACCTTGTTAGTTCACAAGCTCCTTGGTAGTTTCCTTGGTGTTATGGGAAACCCATAGACAGAGGGCAAGGGGAGACTGTGGAAAGAGGCAAACCACTCCAGGTTGGAAGGTAACAGGTTTAATAAGCAAAGGAATACAAGAGTTGTCTTGGATGGCCACAAGATGAGTAGATTTCTACACCTGACAAAGTCTGAGAAGTTTATATAGAGGGCCTTAACTAGGTTCAGTCATGTACCTAGTCCAAATATCCTCAACACCACGTTCCTTTCTCAAGGCTCTTTACTTAGATTGGCTTCTGGGAGCAGGGGAGGAAAGCAGGACACATATCTCAAGTACAGGGGAGAGGATGAGGAGCTTGAAATTGCCCAGGTCCAACTCGTGGGTCATGTGGAGGTCACATCTTTTTGATAACCTTCTCCAACAAACCTGACCCCAGCTCTCAGGATGCTCATAGTCTGGGGGGGGGGGGGAGAGATCATATATGAACAGACAAGTGTTATCCAGCATGTTAGTGCTACAACAAAGGTAGGGTACAAGGGACACCAGAGGATGTTGTTAGTTTAACATGGGGGTGATAGGAAATGATGCAGGAGGGTCTTAAAGAATAGGTAATTTATCAAAAGACTTGAAAATGTAATCTTGAAAGGACCTAAGGTGGACTTTGGAGTCCAGCAGGAACTGGATTTGAATTCTGGCTCTGACACATTACACCCTCACCCAGAGTGAATCACTTCTCGAAATTCTAGTTTCTTAATTAGTGAAATGGGGATGTTGAGTTTCCTCATCAGATTGAATTATGCTAAAAAGAGATTGTCTATACCAGATGTATAGTCTCTGATGTATATCTCTACCTGAGACTTCTCTCTCTCCTGAAATCTAGACTCAGATATTCTGCTACTTACTTGACATCTCAAACTTAACATGTCCAATACCAAATTCTGAATCTTTCCCTCTAAACTCTCTTCCACCCATATCTTTTTCAAGCCTGTTAATGGCAATTCCATGTAAGTTATATAAAATCTGATATCCCTGAAGTGTGGCTCTTACATCACATGTGCCATAGATAGATAGATAGATAGATAGATAGATAGATAGATAGATAGATCGATAGATAGATATGTTTGTGTAAGTATGTATGTATATGTGTATGTATTTTTTTAACTGTGGGAAACCAATTTAAATTTACTTTGAAAGATACATCATTGAATAAAAGCTAAGTTGTAAAATGTATTGCCAATGATAAAAGTGTAATCCAAATTTCTCAACCCCATCAACCTTTGCAGGGAAAATAAAAGACTTTCTCCCAGAAATGCTAGGTGTTCTCAGATTCCTTCTCAGAAGTATTCAGAGTCCCCAGAGATGTGTTTGTCTTTTTCTTACTCTCCTGCTGCACTGGAATATGGAGCTGTCTGTTTCTAGTACCTGCCAGATGAGGAGTGCTGTCACTGCCTAGTCACCAATGTCCACACTGAGGACAGTGTCAAGGGCTCTTTCACAGCTTCAGATCCTGCTAGCATCCCTCATACCACTGCCCTCAGAACTGGTGCGAAAGGAATCTTTGTAAATTACTTTATAATAACTTAGAACTAAGTTTACAGAAGCATGATTAGAGGACAGTTCTTCCCACTAGCTCTTTGCTCCTGAACTAGTTCTTGCCTCAAATCTTAGTCTTGTGGCTTCAACCCAGCATTCTTGCAAATAGGTTCCCACATATCTGAATCGTTGGATGAACATAGCTAAGCTAGACTTTCTGCTAAAATAAGCAATCACAGAAATAAGAAAAATCAAATTCAGACTGCTTTGGGAGTCAACGAATGAACATCCAGTCTCTTGTGTGTGTGAGTGAAGTGTATACATCCCCTGCCCTGCCCCTGTCTTACCTATCCAGTCTACCGTCTACACTGAATGGGAACTTGCTGTGCTCCACCCCCACCTGGACACCACGGTCAATGTATATACCTACCACACACCCGCTGGGCTCACTAGGTTATAACAATACAGCGTTGGGCACAACACCTACCTAAGTCACGGAGGAGTGCAAATATATATACTTATTCCATCTCTGGCTAGTTTTGCAGATACTTTTACTGCAAAGAGAAGTAAACATACTTATGCTATATGTGTTTTCTCAGGATAGAACATCTTTAAATTTTGTAATTAAACTTTTCAGAAAAAGAGGTAAGTCTAACAATGTGAAGCCTTTAGATCATATTCTAAAGAAAGCATATTTATTTATTTTAGTCTTTTAATGAAAATTACAGGTTTCTGAAGAAATAGAGAAAATGTCATCTAAAGAGAGGGCTTTACAGATTAAAATATTAAATCTGGAAACTGAGCTTAGAAAGAAAAATGAAGAACAAAATCAACTTGTTTGCAAAATGAACAGTGTAAGTATTAGTGTGGCTTAATGTATTTTCATAAAAAATAAATAGCATTTAACATTCTTACCATGTAGTTTAGTTGAAGTATGAAGTGAGGGGAATCAGGGCTCTTGTTTTACTGGTAATATTAAGAATAACAAATAATATAAATGATAAAAATTTTAAATGCCATGATTATGCCATAGAGCTATTACCCTGCATCCTTGGTAGCTCCGAGCACATTTCCCCAAAGCCTCATCAGGCCCTGTCCTGCATATTACTTCCGCACAGCAGCTGCTTAATGAAAGTTACAGATACAATCTACTGAGGAATTTCTGGTATGAATTTTTCATATTTTTAACATACATAATTTAAACTATTATGAGTTAGACTTTGAGATCTGTCTTGAGTAATGAATATTATACTTTAAAAAGTGATGAGTTTGTATTAAGTAAATATTCAGTGTTGTTATAGCTGCATTTAAGATAGGTGCTGTGGGCCACTCAGCCTTGAAATGAGAATCCCAAATTGGCTGTGTTTAATTAATCTTCTGGTATCTTTTCCTAAATATTCATGAAATAGTCAATTGGCATAAGATACTATGGAAGCTGCCACTAGTCGTGACTAAATTACTTGAAAACAGCCTACTTAATGACATAGAAAATGATGATACTTTATCTTTTCCGGGAGCCGGAGGTGCCACGAACACTGTTTTTTTCATTCCCAAGTGTCTATAAAGTTGAAATTGTGAAAGGTTCGAAAGTTAAATGATTTTTGGCATGCAGTATTAATTTAATTTTATCATCATCAAAATTTCCATAGCAATTTAATCAGAACAAACATTTCTCATTTTAATGTAGCATGGGTGTGCTTTTTATTTTAAATCTCTTTTACTTATATATTTATTTTTAAATTTTTTTCTCACCATCAGAATTTTAGATACTATAAAACATGTCATTAAAGCTTCTGAAAAAATAAGTAGTGGATGAGTTGGGTTTCTTTATAATGTTCTCAGTGTTTGGTTAAATCTGCCAAAATAAATAAGTTTAAGATGTGGTGTTCTATTAAACCTGATAATTTTTACAGTAGTAAAAATCTAGAATTCTAAGCAAAGATTTAGACATTGCTGAGTCTGTGTTCTGCCCCTTCCATGGGACAGTTCTCTGGGCCGGTCAGTATTTATTTTGTATACATGTCCTAGCTCCAGTTGAGTTGTAAGCACCCCAAGAGCCAGTTTCCTAAATTGGTTATATTCCAGTGTCCTCCATGGTGCCCTGCCCACAAGCAGGCTTCTTCAGATTTTCTGCCCAAGTGCTTCAACTGGGGCAGAGTGAATGCACAGACGCAAGCTTAACCCAGGCTGCCCTGCCTGAAGCCTGAAATGTGTTTGGAATCTAATAAATGATCCTAAAATCTGTGAACAATTCTACATTCTCCCCTATGATATTTTCCCTCCAAACTGTTGAGTAAAACTGATGTTTCACTATATTCATTCTGTGATTGCGTGACCCAGCCTAGCACATTACTTCATACCACTCCACTGCCCTCAAGGGGTATTAACTTAATTTCAGAAGGTATCAGGTAGTCATTAACTACCAGATAGGAAGGAGATAAAAGATTTCTTTTCTTAAGGTGCCTGCATTTCAGTTGGAAGCTAAATATTTGCATCCTATTTGAATGAAGTGTTTTCAGTGAGCAGATCTACTTGAGAATTTATATACAACTGAATATTTTTTAAAAAATATATCAGGCTTTTAATTTTTCCCTCAAATAAAGAATACCTATTATAATATTGAGAGTTTTTTTTATTTTTAAAGGATTCTAAAAATAAAATGTTCATATTTTCCAAACTAGAATTCTGTCACTTTTTAAGGCAACAAAAGTCTTACGGTATAAAATATGAAAATGGCAAAAATTGGTATTAAAATAGGTCATGTTAAATGTAATGCAAAATAGTTATGACAGTTTTAAATAAAATCTGTTATGTTAATCATGCTAAATAATGTAATCATTTGGGGTTGACTGTGTATTACAACAAACTATATCACAGTAAGATCCACCATGTATGTTATGCTGGATTTTAAAGAAAAGTGAGCTCTAAGGTAAATTGTTCATAGACATATCATATGTTAGAATTCTCTCTTAAAAAATTGAAAGTCATGTATTTAATTAGTGTATATATAAATTTTACATTATGACTCTACCCATTGATATGAATGTCATTATTGATTATCTTTATTTTTTTCTTTATTTAGAAAGCACAATACCAGGAAGTGTGTTTGAAGGAGATACAACATAATCTTGAAAAGTCAGAGAATCAAAATGAGAGTATTAAGAATTATTTACAGTTTCTTAAAACTTCTTATGTAACAATGTTTGGATAAATGGTTGGATTTATTTTCTATAAGCAATAGGATTTTGCTCTTAGTCTAAAACATGATTAGATACAAAAATAATGAATATACTTTATGGGTGGTAGTAACAGAGTTTTTATGTAGTTAAATACAGTTTATTATCCAGTTGCAACTTTAAAATAAGATACAGATGTTAGTATTCCTTTTTGCTGAATAATTTTCATTTAGCCCTGGTTTAACACCTATTTAAATTTTACTGATTTTTAGAATGGCTTTCACACACACAAAAAGGAGCCATAATCACTTTTTGTGACTCTCTGTAGCCATCATTTAAGTGAATTTGTAATAAATCTACGCCAGTTATGAGCCAAATACATGGTTTTGATTAAATATATAATTGTTTTACTTTGTAGTGCATATATATATATATGTGTATATATACACACATATATATATGGAGAGAGAGAGAGAGAGAAAATCAAGGAAAATATAATATTCTGGAATTGATTGTTAATAATAGTGTAATTACATGGGACACCTGGGTAGCTCAGTCAGTTAAGCTGCTGCCTTCTGCCCAGGTCATGATCCCCAGGGTCCTGGGATCAAGTCCTACATTGGGCTTCTTGCTCAGTGGGGAGCCTGCTTCTCCCTCTGCCTGCTGCTCCCCCTGCTTGTGTGCTCTATCTTTCTATCTCTCTTTCTCTCTCTCTCTCTCAAATAAATAAATAAAATCTTTAAAAAAATAGTATAATTACATACTTTCTCAAGATACCAAATGTCAAATTAATGCTATTTCAAGTATGATGCCATTATAATTTCTGTGATGCTTTTAATAGAGAATTTTAAATTATAGCTATTAAACACCAACTGATGGTAACAGATGAAAACATGTTGGCATAAATTATTTCTTTATAAAGAATGGGCATTTGGCGCCTGGGTGGCTCAGTGGTTGAGCCTCTGCCTTCAGCTCAGGTCGTGATCCTGGAGTCCTGGGATCGAGCCCTGCGTTGGGCTCCTTGCTCAGCGGGAAGCCTGCTTCTCCCTCTCTCACTCCCCCTGCTTGTGTTCCCTCTCTTGCTGTGTTTCTGTCTGTCAAATAAAATCTTAAAAAAAAAAAAAAAGGGCATTTGGGCTCTCCTCTGAATTTGTAGTCTCTTTTATATTTCATTTTTTATTAGTGATTGTCTGGTATTATCACTGCAGATATTCTAAAGCCTCTGGCTTAACTAAAAGATTAAAGGAGTTCAACTTGTCACACCCTTTCCATAGCAAAGTCCCTCGAGATGATCAAAATAAGCACCGTTAATACCGAGAAGTTGTAGGATAATGTCTTCATTATTGCAGTGACATAAAAAAGATACCAAGAACTTATTCCCCCCAATCTCCTACTGGATGTGACAAGGCAGGATTCTCTAAAAGGGGATTGATGTTGTCAATAAGGAATCAGGTAATAGTAGCCCTTGTCAGACAATGGCTCAAGGGCTATTTATTCAAAGGGCACTCAGGTCTCAAAAGATCATTCAGGGATGCAAATTGTGTACTACAATGTCCAGCCTATGAACAGAGTTATCTCCCCAAGATGTTTTATCCTCTTCTCTGACCAGAAATCGGATCCTACTTCTCTCTGGTGCCCCTCACTCCTAAGACTGCCACAGGATCTATGGGAGCTACTTGTCGATGACCCAACTGCTTACTAGTATTTTTCTTTAAATAACTTAATACAGTAATCTCAGGAACTGGCCACATTTTTTTGCCCAACAGTTGCTAACAATATTAGTGTTGCTTTTTTTTTTATTTTAATCATAGTACTTTTACCAAAACACATAATTGACCCTTGTGGTCTTCTTCATCTCCTAAGGCAAAGGGAGCTTTAAGAAGTACTCCAGTGAAAGGAAACTAAGGTTCTTGAATACTGTGCACTAGACTGAGCTCTTGAAGGGCAGAACTGTACCTTACTCATATTCCTATTTGAGCCACTGCACAATACCGGGTACATAGTAGATGCTCAGCTGATGTTTGGATAGATGGATGTTGAAAGAGAGATATTCATATTCCTGTTTTACAGATGAAAAAAAAGGTGAGCTTAGAAGGATCAAATACCATAGCTATGGTATAAAACTCTTACTTTTTAAAGTCGGCATTTGAGCTCAACCCTTCTGATTCTAAAATTAAAGTCATGTGCTGTTTTCCTGTTGCAAGCGGCAGTGGCATTGCTCTTATTTACTGAAGACTCACCATGTGCTGGACTGAGCTCCCCATGTGGGACATGTACTAACACATTAAATCTTTATACTTAATAGCACTTAATGGGTGCTATTCCATTTATTTTTCAGGAAACCAAAACAGAAAGGTTTCTTGTCCAAGGCCCCAGAGCTAATAAGTGGCAGACATCCAGAGTCTCTGCTGTTGACTCTGACCATACTACCTTCATGTGCCTTTCATAAATAAAGGTAAAGATTTCTTAGAACAATCATGCATTTACCTCCTCTATGAATATTTTTTTTATTTTACTTCTAATTTTTACCAAGGTAGTTTGTGTCTATGCGTTAAGAATTAGTCCCTGCAAGGTTTCAGATAGACTGTGGAAGGAAATGACTACTGTGGAGTCCCTCAGGTTGGTACTTAGATGCTAGTGACAAAGGATAACAGGAAGTATGCCAGACCCTAGAAGAACTGTAGCCTGAAGGACAGTCATTGGGCTCTTCTGGTGTGTGAACCAAACAACTCAGTATCAGGGAGACCCAGAGTAAGTCCCTGGTGTCCCTGAGCAGTGGCCCTACTGCCAGCTCTCCACCATCCCAGAAAGCTCTTGTCCTGGGTGCTGACAGCCTGGCAAGGTTTTCCTTATCCATGATATTCAGGGCCTCAAGTCTTCCTTGAGTCCTAAAAGTTTTTTTCCATTATTTATGCAATTATTACCTATCCACATGTTCCTTTCTTCCTCCTTGTTTTGTCTCCTGGATATGATCTCCATGTAACTTGCCTTTTCCCTCAGGGTCTGTCACAGGGTATCTTGTGAGGTATTTCTACCTGATTTTGCTGACCAGTAATGTGGTTCTCAAGGGCAGTCATTCTCTTTCCTTTGGATATTGAATTTCTAATTAAAAAATCATGTTTTTTAGTTCCTGAAAGTATTGGGTTTTGTTTTTTGTTTTTTAGTGCTGTAATTCCATTATATTTTCATTAAAATTCTCATCTGTTTCTCCCATTCCTACTACAGTAGGAATCTCAAGTTTCCGTTCTGCTGGCCATCTTTCTTTCCAAACCCCATATGAGTTTTAATTTTCCTTGCCTCCTCATGGTTGTGGTTCCCTCAGTACCTGTCAGCAGCCTGCCCTGCACATTTCTTGGGCAGTAGCAAACCAGGTGGTGAAAGGCAGATGGCTTCAGTTCTCATGGCCTGAGACCTGCTACCCTCAGCTGAAGGGCTGTGAAAAACCATTCTGCTCGCGGACATCTTCAGGCATGAGCATCAGTTCTTCTCAATTGCCAAGACTGGAAGCACTTCACTGAGGAGCCCACTGAAGGTGTTCTGGGGTCAGTAAGTTTGTTGAAGTGAACAAGTGAAAGTCGTCTATGGAGGGGAACCACAGGCAGTGTTGTCTGTACCTAGGATACTGTGCAGGTTCTAAAGAATGAATTCAGTCTATATCTGCTGCCTTGAGATTGTTCATGATTTTTATTTATTTTTTATTTTATTTTATTTTTTAGATTTTTATTTATTTATTTGACAGAGAGAGAGCTCACAGGTAGGCAGAGAGGCAGGCAGAGAGAGAGGAGGAAGCAGTCTCCCTGCCGAGCAGAGAGCCCAATGTGGGCCTCAATCCCAGGGCCCTGAGATCATGACCTGAGCCGAAGGCAGAGGATTAACCCACTGAGCCACCCAGGCACCCCATGATTTTTATTTTTATAAAATTTTTATTTTAACTTTAAGGTATGATTCACCTTTTGTAATCAAAATAAGCATCTCGTGAATAAGTTTACAGATGTTGATATAAGCATGGAGAAAGGTGTTGAGAAGCCTATATGCCTTGGTAGGAATGGAGAAAATAGTATTTATTCCACTTACTCCAATGAGATTACATTACTTTCAGTTATTTGCTAATCAGATAGTAAAAAAAAAAAATTAAAGCTTGGAGGACAGGTATGTTAGGGAGTGGAAGAGTAGGACTGGTGAGAAGTTATGGTCTAAGAATGAAATACTGGAATTGGATTTTCATGGGGGAAATAGGGACAAAGAAAAAGCGAGAAGTCGGCTTGAAGTGGAGTGGATGTCACTGGAGTGCAGGATGCCATGTACCTGAGAAAGTGTGGATGTGGAAGCCATCTAGAATGTGGAAGGGTTGGAGTAGAGCTGAAGAGCAAGCATCCTGGTTAGATGTGGGCAGATGAGTAGGTCACTGTGCTAAGGAATGAAAGTTTCAAAACTCTACCACTGGTTTCTGATGACATTTAGAATAAACTACAAAATCTCAATGTGACCCTTAAAGCCTTGCATGTTCTGGCCCTCAGGTCCATGGCCTCATGGCTCTGCCTACTTCCTCATCCTCTCCTACCACTTTTCTTCTCACCCACTCTGCCCAGTTGCACTTGGTTTCCCTGAAAACTGAGTTCATTCCTTCTTTCTTTTTAAAATACTCTTTCCTCCACTTTGGCCTAATCCTCATTCTTTCATATTGCTTCCTACTCTTTTAGAATTGGCAATTTTTTATCTGTGTAATTGGGTCACATTTGTCTCACTAGACTTTAACAGTGGGATTTTCTGTTCTGTAGCCTACATCTAACACGGTGCCTGGCACATAGCAGCCACTAAGTGCATGTTTGTTGGGTGGATAGGTGGATGGGAGGGATAGTGATACTGCCTTTGGTTCTGAGCTTCAAAGTAGGATGAGAGGAGTTGCCAGGAAAGAGGAAGTTATATAGTCTGGAAGAATGAGTGACTCTCTCTCTTGCCAGCTGCAGGGGAAACAGTTTCCTGGGTGAGGTGGTGGCTATCCTTTCAGGCAGAGGTGGAGTCTGACGAGAATCAGGGGGCAGGAGACCTTGTCTATAATCAGATGTGTGTCCCAGAGGCTACAGTGGAAAATGGAAGGGCATTGAGATTGAGTCAGGAAAGTGGAATGGGTTGCTTCAGGTAGTTTTTAGAGAAATTTGTGTGTGTGTGTGTGTGTGTGTGTGTGTGTCTAAGAATTAATAAAAATTCCATGTGGTATCTTCTTTTCTTCTGATACTACTCTTTTGGGAAAGTTGCTTAAGTCTCAAGTATAACATTAGTGTTTTTCATTTAACATTGCAGCCAGTTGTGGTACTTTCCAATAATACTTCCACAAGAGAAAAAAAGTATTAAAAATAAGTGAATAACTTTTTTTTCCTTAAAATTTAAGATTTTCTTAAAATTGTAAAGTTTAGGTACATTTAAAAAAATAAGTATCTGTTCTTTCTTTGGTATGGCTTAGGGTACGGTTAGAGGGAAGGAGACTGTTAGGAGCCCTCTCTATCATTTGTTATTTGATGAATTTATTATTGACAACAGATTAAGCTTAAAACCAGAGAAATTAAACCTGTAATTAGCTGTGACATTATTTTAAATAGACATTTTAATTATAAAATTTAACCCCCATGCAAACTTAAAATTTATTTTTTGCAATGTCTTTGTAAAGCAGATCTCTTTCCTATCATTAAGAAAAAAAGATTTTCTGTCTCTTAAAAATAACTGAATAGAAAGAGCATTTGAACCTAATATGGTAAGGCATATGTAAATGATCTTTAAAAAATGACAATTTCATTTTCATAATTAATGGTAACTAAAACTTTTTGAATGTCACCTGAATACTATCTAAAACTGTTTTATATTTATTTATTTACTTATTTATTTAATTTATTTTTTAAGATTTTATTTACTTATTTGACACAGAGAGAGTTCACAAATAGGCAGAGAGGCGGGCAGAGAGAGAAGGAAGCAGGCTCCCTGCTGAGCAGAGAACCTGACATGGGGCTTGTTCCCAGGGTCCTGGGATCATGACCTGAGCCGAAGGCAGAAGCTTAACCCTCTGAGCCACCCAGGCACCCCAACTTTTTTATATTTAAAAGATTTTGTTTTACTTCTGTAGACAAACACAGTTAATTCCTTAAAACTTCTTAAGTTTTCATTTCCATGCCAGAAGTCTAACTTGGTTCTTACTATTTTGAACTTGTATTGTTTGAGAATTCTATTTTAGCCTTTCTGATATTGTTCATAAACTTGAAATGAGAAATAAGAATTTTAAATGAGTTGACTCCTATTAGAACACTGAGCCTAACACTTGAGAATACAGTAGAGACAAAGATTCTATACTTTCTTTTTCCTGCCCAACATATAAATAGGTCTTACACATTAATAGAATGTCCATCAGATAAAATGGCCAAAGGATAAAAAAAGACAAGTCATAAGAGAAGAATTACCAGTAGCTAACAAATATGTTTATAAGATGTTCAGATTTAGTAGTAAAAAAGTATAAGTGAAAACGAATCTTTTTACTTTCCCTACAGTAATTTTAAAGAGGTAACTCCTACTTTTGAAAAGAGGTCAAATGAGACTTCTCACACACTACTTATGGGACTTACTGTTCCATTTATCTCTGGGTATACAATAATATATCATTGCTCCACAGTTGGAGAGTCATGTTGTTTTCATGTTTTCTCTGTTATAGATTTTCTGCAGTGGATATCATCCTGCCTCTAATTATGACTTTAGGATAAATGCCTAGATGTAAATTATAGTATCAGATGCTGTGAAAGTTTTCAAGGTTCTTGAAACAGAATTGTTCATGCCATTTGCTACAATAATTTTCAACTTAGGCATTTATCCTAAGGTAATTTGAAGCTGGTGGGAACTACTTCTGTTACACCACTCTTGCTTAGCTAATGCCTGGCACCTAATAACAATGAAATCTTGTTATTCAACATTCAAATGAATAGCAGTATGGCCAAGTCATCTTTCAATTTTAGTTATAACTATAAAGGAGGAATGTGAACATACTTTGAAAATTACAAGGTGTTCTGAAATTGTAAAAATTAGTATTCATAATTTTAGAAGTGCTATTCTTTTCTCATTTTTAGTTGATGTCAATGCAATTAAAACCTGAAGCTGATGTTTACTTTCCTACATGCCTATTTATTTGATATTCATTTTATTAATTTTTTCAGAATTTTTATTTTTGAGCTTTTTATTTTACTTATTTTTTATTAACATATAATTATTATTTGTTTCAGGGGTACAGGTCTGTGATTCATCAGTCTTACACAATACACAGTGGTCACCATAGCACATACCCTCCCCAAAGTCATCACCCAGCCACCCTATCCCTCTTACCCCCCACCACTCCAGCAACCCTCAATTTGTTTCCTGAGATTAAGTCTCGTAAGGTTTGTCTCCCTCTCTGGTTTTCTCTTGTTTCATTTTTTTCTTCTCTTCCCCTATGATCCTCTGCTTTATTTCTCACATTCTACATATCAGTAAGATCCTATGGTAATTGTCTTTCTCTGATTGACTTATTTTGCTTAGCATAAGTTCTATCCATGTTGTTGGAAATGGCAAGATTTCTTTTTTGATGGCTACATAGTATTCCATTGTATATATACACACCACATCTTCTTTATCCATTCATCTGTTGATAGACATCTAGGCTTGTTCCATAGTTTGGCTATTGTGGACATTGCTGCTATAAACATTCAGGTGCATGTGCCCGTTTGGATCACTACGCTTGTATCTTTAGGGTAAATATCCAGTAGTGCAATTCCTGGGTTGTAGGGTAGCTCTATTTTCAACTTTTTGAGGACCCTCTGTACTGTTTTCTAGAATGGCTGCACCAGCTTGCATTCCCACCAACACTGTAGGAAGGTTCCCCTTTCTCTGCATCGTTGCCAACATCTGTCATTTGCTGACTTGTTAATTTTAGCCATTCTGACTGATGTGAGGTAGTATTCTCATTGTGGTTTTGATTTGCATTTCCCTCATGATGAGTGATGTTGAGCACTTTTCAATGTCTGTTGGCCATTTGGATGTCTCCTTTGCAGAAATGTTCATTCATGTCTTCTGCCCATTTCTTGATTGGATTATTTGTTCTTTGAGTACTGAGTTTGATAAGTTCTTTATAGATTTTTGATACTAGCCCTTTATCCGATATGTCATTTTCAAATGTCTTCTCCCATTCTGTTGGCTGTCTTTTGGTTTTGTCAACTGTTTTCTTTGCTGTGCAAAAGCTTTTCTTTTGAAGAAGTCTCAATAGTTCAGTTTTGCCCTTGCTTCCCTTGCCTTTGGCCATGTGTCTAGGAAGAAGTTGCTGCAGCTGTAGAATTTTTTTTTAATTTAAATAATCTCTACACCCAATGTGGGGCTTGAACTCACAACCCCGAGATCAAGGGTTGCATGCTGTTCCAGCTGAGCCAGGAAGGCTTCTCCTTTATTAAACATTTTTATGTTCATAAAAGTCAAGTTAGGTTGTAGTTAGTATGAAATGAATTCTGGATATGAATCTTTGTTAGAGATAGATATATAAAATATTTTCTACTTCTCTGTGAGTTGTCTTTGTACTTTCTTATGACTTTTGATTATCAGAGTTCTTAATTTTAATATTGTGTTGGTCAGGTTTCTCCAGAGAAACAGAATATCCATGATATTGACTCGTGACCATGGAACCTAAGAAGTCCCATGATCTGCTGTCTGCAATCTGGAGTCTCAGGAAAGGGGATGGTGTTCATTGGCCCGAGAGCCAATGGTATAGAGTCTAGTCTGGGTTTGAAGGCCTGAAAGCCAGGAGAACTGAGGGCAGGAGAAGACTGATATTCCAGCTCAAGTAATCATGCAGACTGCCAGTAACCCTCCTTCTACCTTTTTTGTTCTGTAGGCTCTCAAAGGATTAGATGCCCATCCACATTGGAGAGGGAAATCTGCTTTATTCAGTCTACCAATTCACATGCTAATCTCTTCCAGAGACACACCCAGAAATACTTTTAATCAGATAGCTGAGTAGTTGTGATCCAGTCAAATCGACATAAAATTTACTGTTACAAATATAGTTCAATTTCCCTTTATGGTTAGCATCTTTTGTGTCCTATTTCAGAACTCTGCCTATCCCAAGCTAATGAGGATGGTGTCCTATGTTTTCTTCTGAAAGCGTTATTGTTTTACTTTTCATATTTCAATCTGCAATCCATCTTGAATAGATTTTGCTTGTGGTTTGAACCAGGAGATAAGAATTTTTTTTCATATGGATATCTAACTGACCTGGCAACATTTATTGAAAATCAAATCCATTTCTCACTGTACTGCAGTATCACCTGTGCCATGAGTCAGAGAAACTAGATGTTATAAATCAGATAGGTAGTTTCTGTTTGAACCTTTGGGGTTCAAGTGAATGCTATTCTGTTTCATTGTTCAATTTTTCTGTCTTTGCACCAATACCACTCTGTTCTCCAGCTCTGTGTAAAGACCTATTTAGATGTCCAAGCCACCATCTTGTTTACTCAGAAAAACAGCTCCTGGAAAACAAAGGCAAGCCAGACTGGGGGAGACGCCCAATCAGTTAACCCCTTTAACCTCAAGGTTCCAGGAGCAATGGAGATGCAAATTAAGAATGGGGAGCAGGGGCACCTCGGTGGCTCAGTTGGTTAAGCGACTGCCTTTGGCTCAGGTCATGATCCCGGAGACCGGGATCGAGCCCCACATCGGGCTCCCTGCTCAGTGGGGAAGCCTGCTTCTCCCTCTCTCACTCCCCCTGCTTGTGTTCCCTCTCTGGCTATGTTTCTCTCTGTTAAATAAATAAAATCTTAAAAAGAATGGGGAGCAAGTTCCTGTACTTAGGACCAGGTGGGAAGGCCCAATCAGTTAATCCTCTTAGCCTCCTGAACCCTGACCAATGGAGATCCCCTGGAAAACCACTCTGTGTTTAAATTGTAAAGGGGATTATGAATTTAAGAGTTTAAATGTATTCATCATCACAGCAGAGTGAGAGAATTAACTCTAGGCAGCTGCGTGATTGCAGTCAGCTTATGGCTTGCCCTATAATAGCTAGCTTGTAAGAATAGGCATGGTCATTTTCTCTCTTTAGAGGTGATCTTGGCCCTGGCCAGTGAAATTCTGATGCTTGGCATGAAATAAAGCTTTGTTTGACCTTTGCTTTTGTATCAGCCTCATTCCTTTGACCACGGACCCTATTACTGTCTTCTTCAAGACTGCTGTAGCCATCCTTGGTCTTTATTTCAATGCAAATTTTAGAGTCAACTTACCGATGTCTACCTAAGAAATTAAATGATAGGGTTTTTGATTGGGATTGTCTTGAACTTCTAGATCTATATAGATCAGTTTGAAAGAGATGACTGACATCTTTACTATTGGTGAATATTGTATATCCTTCCACTTACTTAGAATTTTTAGAAAAATAGCTCAGGATTGTTTTCATAGTTTTCAATTAAATGCCCTGCACATATTTTATTAGGCCTAGGTGTCTGACTCTTTTTGATGCCCCTGCCAATAGTAGTATTTTTTAAATTTCATTTTTATATATTTGTGTTGTGATATAGCAGTAGAGTTCCTTTTTAGGTACTTACCTTATACGCAGATATATTGATGAAATTTAAGTCTAGTAGTTTATATGTTCTTTAGGATTTTCTTTGTATACAATCATATCACTTGCAAATAAAGACTCTAATTTCTCCTTTCTAATTTTTATGCATTTCTCTTTTTTCTAGTGTACTTCCTATACAATTTTGAATAGAGATAGTGACAAGAGATACTGTCTTCTTCTTTGAAGTCATAGAGAATAGCTTTCCATAATTCATTAAGTATAATGTTTGCTGTGGGTTTTTATACATCATATTAAGAAATGCCCTCCTAGTCCTAGTTGCTAAGGGTTTTAATTATGAATGGATGTTGGATTTTATGAATTGCTAGTTAATAAATCTTTCAAAATAATTAAATGATTTCCTCCCCTTTTTGGTTGATAGTATTAATTAGATTAATTAATTTCAAATATTAAATCACCCTTCACTTCTGAAATAAACCCCATTTGTTCATCCTATATTATCTTATTTTGTATATTGCTGAATTAAATTAATCTGCTAATATTTTGTTTAGGATTTTAATCTCTATGTTCATGTGAGATGGGTCTGTAATTTTTTTTTCTTTCCTAAAAACATCCTTGTCAGTTTTAGTCATACGGGTGTTGTCTTAAGGCAGGAGAGCAATTTTCTCTACCTCCCCCAATGGGATTAAATTTCTGAATAGTGAAGAAATATAAAAATCTCTCATCATTAATGTATATTTTTCTATTTCTCATTCTATCAGTTTCAGCTGTGTCTATTTCTCATTTTTTAATTCTGTCAGTTTCCCCTGTATCTATTTTAACCTATGTTATTGTATGCATACAGGGTTTAGAATATGGGTTGACCCCTTTTGTCATTAAATGTCTTTATCCCCAATAATGCTTTTGCCTTAAAGTATGTTATCTGATATTAATATAGTAATGCCAGCTTTCATATTTAGCATTTGTTTGCATATTACCATTGACCCTTGAACAACGCAAGTTTGAACTTCATGAGTCCACCTATATTTTTCAATAAATATAGTATAGTACTGTAAATGTAAAATGTATTTTCTCTTTCTTATCATTTTCCTTCTTCTTAAAAAAGATTTTATTTATTTATTTGACAGATAGTAACACAGCAAGAGAGGGAACACAAGCGGGGGGAGTGACAGAGGAAGAAGCATTTTTCTTGCCCAGCAGGGAGCCCAATGTGATCATGGGACTCCAGGATCATGACCTGAGGGGAAGGCAGACACTTAATGACCAAGTCACCCAGGTGCCCATGACTGAGCCACTCAGGCACCCCTCTTCCTTGTGATTTTCTTAATAACACTTTCTTTTCTCTAACTTCTTTTATCATAAGAATACAGTGTGTAATACATAATACATATACAAAATATGTGTTAATTGACTTTTAACATTATTGGTAAGGCTTCCAGTCAACAGTAGGTGAAGCTAACTTATATCACAAGTTTTACGTGATTTTGGACTGCATGAGGGGTCAGTGCCCCTAAGGCAAGGGTCCACTGTATATCTTTTTCCATCCTGTTATTTCCAACATGTCTATAGCTTTATATTTCACTTTATAAGCCACAAAATATATTGTTTGCTTGTTGCCTTTTCAGTTTGACAATCCTCATCTGAGTACTTTAGTCTATTTATATTTAACTTTTAACATACTTGGGTTTATTGATTTTTTTTTTGTATTTGATCCATTCTTTTCTAACCTGTGACATTTTTCTCTTTTTAAAAGTTTTTATTAGATTCCAGTTAACATACAGTGTAATATTAATTTCAGATGGGTAATATAGTGACTCAGTGCTTCCATTCAACACCAGCTGCTCATCACAAGTACCCTTCTGAATCCCCATCACCTAGTTCACCCATTCCCCCCTACCACCTCCCTTCTGGTAACCATCAGTTTGTTCTTTATACTTCAGAGTATTTCTTGGTTTGCCTCCCTCTTTTTTCCCCTTTTGATCATTTTTTTCTTAAATTCCATATATGAATGAAATCATATGGTTTTATCTCTGTCTAATCGACTTCACTTAGCATTATACTCTCTAGTGCCACCCATGTCATTGCAAATATCAAGATTTCATTATTTTTTATGGCTGAATAACATTCCACTGTGTGTGTGTATATCTCATCTTGTTTATCCACTCGTCAATCAGTGGACACTTGGGCTACCTCTATATCTTGACTATAGGTAATGCTGTTATAAACATTGGGGTGCATGTATCTCTTTGAATTAGTGTTTTGTATTTGGGTAAATACCCAACAGTGCAATAGCGGGATCATAGAGTAGTTCTGTTTTTAACTTTTCAGGAAATCTTTATACTGATTGCCAGAGTGGCTACACCTTTATACTGATTGCCAGAGTGGCTATACAGGTATTTGCATTCCTACCAAGGGTGTAAGAGGGTTCACCTTTCTCCTCATCCTCACCAACACCTGTTCATTACATTGATTATTTTAGCCATTCTGACAGGTGTGAGGTGATATCTCATTGTAGTTTTGGTTTATATTTCCCTGATGCTCAGTGATGTTGAGCATCTTTTCATGTGTCTGTTGGCCATCTACATCTTTTTTGGAAAAATGTCTATTCATTTTTTAATTGGATTTTTCCTGTTTGAGGTGTTGAGTTTTACAAGTTCTTTATATATTTTGGATACTAACCCTTTATACCCTGGTTATTATGTCATTTACAAATATCTTCTCCTTTTTGTAGGCTACCTTTTCTTTTTGTTGACTCTTTCCCTTACTGTATAGAAGCTTTTTTATTTTGATGAAATCCCAATACTTTATTTTTGCTTTTGTTTTCCTTACCTCAGGAGACATATCTAGAAAGATGTGGCTCTGGGGTGCCTGTATGGCTCAGTCTTTAAGCGTCTTCCTTTGGCTCAGGCCATGATCCCAGAGTGCTGGAATCAAGTCCCGCATTGGGCTCCTTGAGCCTGCTTCTCCCTCTGCCTACTACTCCCCCTGCTTGTGTGCTCTCTCTCTCTCAAATAAATAAAATCTTAAATAGAAAAGAAAAGAAAAGGAAAGAAATATGTGGAGATGGCTGATGTCAAAGAGGTAATTGCCTGTATTCTCTTCTAGGATTTTTATGGTTTCACGTCTCACAACCTGCAATTTCCACTTGGTAGTGGTGAATGTTTTTTTAATGTATTTTTGGACTCATTTTGCTAGTATTTTATTGAGAAATTTTGCATTCATGTTCATCTCAGCTATTGGCCTATAGTTCTTTTTTTTAGTGGAGTCTATCTGGTTTTGGTATCAGGGTAATTCTGGCCTCACAGAATTAGTTTGAAAGTTTTTCTTCCTCTTCTATTTTTTGGAATAGTATGAGAAAAATAAGTGTTAACTCTTCTTTAAATTTTTGGTAGAATTCACCTATGAAGCCATCTGGTCCAGAACTTTTGTTTGTTGGGAAGTTTTTGTTTGTTTGTTTGTTTTACTGATTCAGTTTCTTTGCAGTTATTGGTCTGTTCAAGTTTTCTATTTTTTCCTGTGTCAGTTTTGGTAGTTTCTAAGAATTTATCCAGTTTTTCCAGATTGTCCGATTTGTTGGCATATGGTTTTTCATAACATTCTCTTACAGTTGCTTGTATTTCTGTAGTTTCATTGGTTGGTTGTCCTGTTTTACTTTGGATTTTGAGTCTTTTTTTTTCTTTTTGATGAGTCCAGCTAGACGTTAATCAATTTTATTAATTTTTTAAAAGAAATAGCTCTGGTTTCATTGATCTATTTATCTCTTCCTTTTTCTTTCTTAGTTTCTATATCATTTGTTTCTGCTCTAATCTTTATTATTTCCTTCCTTCTGTTGGCTTTTTGCCTCCTTTGTTGTTCTTTTTCTAGCTCCTTCAGGTGTAAGGTTAGGCTATTTATTTGGGATTTTTCTTAAGGTAAACCTGTGTTGCTGTATACTCCCCTCTTAGAACTACTTGTTTTATGTTCCTTTTTCTCTCCTATGATTCCTCTTCTGTATCAGTCAGATATCTTTTTTTCCCCAGATTTCCTTCTATTAGAAGAAAAGATGACTTATTTTTGCCAGGGAGGATCTACCTTTTTTCTGTAAGAAGATTAAGTGCCTTAATGCAATCAGCTGATGGGAAACTGGGTTATTGTTTTGATAAGACAATGTGTACTCCTGGCCAGCCCTTTTCCAGTGGCATATCTTTTTTGGAATTTAAATTGAGAGTGTGAGGGTCTTTCCTCCTTAAGCATTGGTGGACTGCAGGTAATTCTGTTCTGTTCTTCACAGGTTTTCTGGTTAAGATTTTAGCCAATTACCCCAAACAGGCCTCGGAAGTAAAGAAGTGGCTTGATGAGGAAACTGCTATGTATTTGCCACCCTTTAGTCTCCATTGTTTCCCTCCATTTTCTACCCACCACCAAAAGCTCTTATGCTTTCTCTAACCTCCAGAAGCAGTCTTCTCCCAGGGGCGAAGACTGAATTCCCAGTTTCTAGCATGGCCACCATTGGCAACTGCCCCTCAGAAAATGTAGCTGCCAAAGTCCGAACATCAAAGATGATTCAGACCTATTTCCTTCTCATACAGCAGAATTTCCTAACCTTTCTAAAACCACGACACATATGGAAAACAATATGTATATTTGTTGTATAAATTATTTATATAAATGTTATATATTATATATACATATATAATGCCAAACTATAATAAATAAGAGGAGGATGCTTAAAGCCAGAAATTTCTGGCCCAAAGCTCTAGCCAACATAGGTCTTGACTAGATCACTCCACTTTACAAGTTGAGAAGATCAGTACTTTCTCACATTTATAACCCATTTGTGGCACTGATTGAGACCTTTTGCCTGAATAAATTTGTTCCTCTTTTTTTTTTTTAAGATTTTATTTATTTATTTGACAGAGAGAAACACAGCTAGAGAGGGAACACAAGCAGGAGGAATGAGAGTGGGAGAAACAGGCTTTCCGCCAAGCAGGGAGCCCGATGTAGGGCTCAATCCTAGGACTCTGGGATCATGACCTGAGCTGAAGGCAGATGCCTAAAGACTGAACCACCCAGGTGCCCCCAATTTGTTCCTCTTTTCTAGTCTTTCTCTTATGAAAGACTCTGAATATTTTCTCATGCCCCTTGGGGGAGCACTGGTATTAATTCTAGATGCCTTTTGGCTCTGACATGATAATGTAGGTGTGCCAGAATCCCTTCCTCAGTCTGGGTCACTACTCCGTGGCTTGTCTAGACTACTTAATAGCCTGTTATTTGGAAGCAAAAATTAGTGAACCTGTTTACCATTTCAGTTTCTCTTCTGTTCATTCTCTGTATTAAAAGTATTCCTCAGGGGCGCCTGGGTGGCTCAGTTGGTTAAGTGACTGCCTTCAGCTCAGGTCATGATCCCGGAGACCCAGGATGGAGTCCCATATCCGACTCCCTGCTCTGCGGGAAGCCTGCTTCTCCCTCTCTGGCTCCCCCTGCTTGTGTTCCCTCTCTCACTGTGTTTCTCTCTGTCAAATAAATAAATAAAATTAAAAAAAAAAAGTATTCCTCATTCAGAGGAACATGATTTCCATTGTATGGAGTGCAATGTAGTTTGGCTTTGAAATAGCAGAGATAAGGTTATCATTTCCAACGGGAAAATGAAACAAAATTATATGTATGGTTGGGTTTATGCTTATTTGTTGTTTTATTAACTCTTTAAATTATAACTATGTGGATAACTTAGTATTTTAGTTGCTAAATGCAGATCCTTTGCAGTTCCAGAAGATCTCTTGGTTTCAAGGAAATATAAACTTATGTCTACTTCACAAACAAATGTTTTATTTAATTTATAAATAGTTGAACCAGTAATAAGCTGAAAATTTGCTGTGATACTTAGCTGAGGAATGATGGGGAAGATTATTAGAATGTATTCACACTATACAGTTTAACTGAGTCATTGTGATATTCTTTTTTTTTTAAGATTTTTTAAATTTATTTGACAGAGAGATCACAAATAGGCAGAACGGCAGGCAGAGATGGGGAAACAGGCTCCCTGCTGAGCAGAGAACCTGATGCGGACCTCAATCCCAGGACTCTGAGATCAAGACTCGAGCCGAAGGCAGACACTTTGCCCACTGAGCCACCCAGGCACAACATTGTGATATTCTTTATGGTATGGTAAATATGTAGAGAGAACCATAGCCTATAATTATGGCATTCATTCCTGCTAGGATTACATTATAATTGAACAATGTATCACTGTAAATATTCAGCTTAGGGTAACAGGAATGGCCAGGACAACAATATTCCCTATGCTGGCTTAGTCATCAGGTTGCTGCTGGTAGTGGGGACCTTGTAAATGGAAAGTAGCAGAACTGTTTAAGGCCATAGGAGGTGATGAACGTTGTGGCTCACATAGTGAAACTTTACGAGGCTGCAGCACTTCCTAGTCCTAGAAAGTTCACAAATGAATTTGCAAATCCTGAATTGTTAAAAGCAAAAGGATCCAGTTATGATTCTCTCTCTAACTGCTATTAATGAGGCCATTCTGTCATTATATACTTTGGTTCATGATTTTGGGATTCCCAAGTAAAGAGACATTTTTACTAAAATAAACAATCACGTTACCTGTCATATGTTACTGATTAATAAATTGATAACAGCATACAGAACCAAGGTATATGATAAATGGCCTAAAGCACATTTAATGTTTAATGATTATTAAGGCAATGGAAGAGAGTATAAGTAGAGTGTTTAAACTCTAGTTCTCAATTAATTTAAGCATTTTTATCTATCAGTATAAGTTTTATAGTTTCCCAACTGCTTACACATATTTCATTGTAAAACTGTTTCCAAGAATTTTGGATTTTCCTGTATAGATCAAGAATTGTTATCTCCTTACTAGTGATTAATAATATATATGAAAAGTATCACTTTTATCTTCTATGTAGTCACATTACTAATTAATTCTGTTAGTATTTCATTTGATACTCTTTTTTTTTTAAGATTTTATTCATTTATTTGACAGAGAGAAACACAGGGAGAGAGGGAACACAAGCAGGGAGAGTGAGAGAGGGAAAGGCAGGCTTCCAGCTGAGCAGAGAGCCCGATGTGGGACTCGATACAGGGTCTCCAGGATCATGACCTGAGCTGAAGGCAGTCGCTTAACCAACTGAGCCACCCAGGCGCCCCTGATACTCTTTTTTAAATAGGCAGTATAAGATTGTAATTAATAATATTAATAGTTAACATTGTACTTTCTTAGTATCATTTGTGTTTAAAATGTCTTTTTACAAATGACTTATCAGGGTCCCCAGAAAAATTCACATATTGCATTTGGCAGACATGTCTCTTGAATCTCTAATAGTTGCCTTTTCTTTATTTTTCATGATATTTATTTATGGAATAAATTGGATCATTTGCCCCTACAGAACTTCTTAGTCTTTATTTGGCTGATTACATCATCATGGCATTATTTAACATGTTTCTACATCTTCTGTATTTAGTAGTTAGGTCCAAAATCTTGACTGAATTCAGTGTTAAATCTTTTTGGCAAGAATACGTCATAGGTGGTACCCTAAACTTTCAGTTGCATCACATTAGGAGAAATTTACTATCAGCTTGTCCTACTATCATTAACATTAAAATGGGCAAGTGGATTCTGATGATATCAAGCTGATTCATTCATTAAAAACAATTATGTCAACTTTTACCAAATGCTTTGAAGCAGTCACTGAAAATCATTGCCAAGTTCCACTATTTCACTTGGGAATCTTAAAATGGTGGTTTTCTAATTCTGTTACTCTTCTGCATTTATTCATTATCACTTTTCTAAATTTTGTAAATTTCCTTATTTTGCCTGTTTTGTCATATATTAATGCTGATGCATGTTAAAGTCGCCCGCTGTATGTGTGTTTCTGCCCACTTTTCTTCCTACAAGTATTTTTATTCCACATAATTTGATGCTGTTATTTGGATATTTTCTACTCCTTTCAAAAGATATCTGAGACCATTCACTTTTTAAGCTTTTGTGGGTAGTCACAAAGTTGATGACATATATTACAAATTATACTACTTAAGTAGGCTTTATTATTTTGTGCCTTTTTGCCTTGACTTGTAATTGGATGCTATAAATCTCGCTATCTCTAGATACCTTTTCTTCCTATTTGCTTGATAATTTGTGTCTGTTTCACTATTTTTGTTTCCATACTTTTTCATGGAGATAAGAGTTTGCTACTTTTCCATTCTTCTCCCCTTCCCGGTCCTCGACAATTTTGTCTAGTATAATTTAGTCTAATAATAAAGCCATTTGTTTGTTTTATAATAGTGCAATATAAATATTACTTTAAAATAAAAATGTCATGGCCATGTGTAAAATAATCATTTAAAATTTATATTTCGTATCTTTATCTTATTTCATGGGGTCCATACCTAGCCCGGGAACCCTGAAACTGATAGTTAAAGCATGTTAGGAGATCTCAAAATTAATATAAAAAATATGAGGAAGATAGTCTTGTCTTTTGTTAACAGGTCAACTAATACTTAATAATTAATATGGGGTTTCTTGATTTTTTGGATAGATTTTATTTTATTATTATTATTAAGATTTTGTTTATTTGTCAGAGAGAGCGAGCATGCACAAGCAGGGAGAGCAGTGGGCAGAGGGAGAAGCAGGCTCCCTGCTGAGTAGGGAGCCCAATGCAGGACTTGATCCCAGGACCCTGGGATCATCACCTGAACCAAAGGCAGATGCTTAACCAATTGAGCCAGCCAGGATCCCATTTCAGTAAGATTTTTAAAGAGCGCTATAACACAAAACAATATATTATCATTTCAGTTTTCCTGTTCAGTCTTAAGATGATAATTCCAGCTCTTAGTTGGGTCTATTTTGAAAGTTGTTCATATTCTATGTGAAGATACTTTCCAAGTTTCAGTCAAAACAGTTCTTTTTTTGTGAGATTTGATCTAGTAAGGTTTTCAACTTGATTTTATCATTAATAACTTAATTATAACATTAATGTTTATTTAAAAGCAAATTCAAATGGTACTAAGGAATATGATATAGAAAGTATTACTTCGGTTGCTCCGCACCCCAGGTAAACTCCTCAGAGTAGCCACTGCTAATAGTTGCCTATTCAAAATGCTTAACCTTTAAAAGAAAGCCTAATTTAACTTTAAATAATTTAGTCCAAGAAAGAAACAGTCTCTTGTTCTTTTATAAATAACAAGAATTGATTTTAAATACTTTGAATTTTAATAGTGCACAAAGCTAGAGATGCTGAACGACATTGAAAATGTTTGTTAATGCTGAAGTGGCCTTGTAAACATTCTTCTGTCATTTATTTTCCATTGTCTGTTTTGAGTCAAAGCACAAGCTACTCCTTTTAAAAGGATGTTTTTCTATATTCTAATACATATAGCAAGTTTCCACTGTTCACATAAAATCAGTATCTAATTTTAGTGATTTCAGTTCTATTTAAAAATGCAAGTATGGTTTATCAGGGGCATTTTATGTTTTTCATCTTAACGCAATCCTTTTAAGGCCATACGTTCCAGTATCCAAGTTTTAAAGTAGTTTGTATACACCCAGCATGCAGGCCCATGACTTTAATCATTTCCTCACCAGGACTTCAATTATGCCAAGCACTTTTTAATTATCCTGCAGCCCACAAGTCTATTCTTAGTACAAAGTCTGACTTTTACAGAGGCAGTGTATTCTCTGTGGCAAAGCTCAACTCACCACTTTGCAACTCCACCCATGAAAAAGCCCTGTGAATTAAAAGCTACTAAATTAAGTGTGTATTTTTAACAGCTTCAATTTTCAAGTCAATTTTGGCATAAAAGTTGAAGACATTTTTTTTTGAAGTACAAAAATGCTATGTTGGCATTTCATGGTATTTTCAGAATGCAGTTTTTTGTTTTTTGGGTTGTCCCCTTTTCAAAGTTAGTTTCTTATAACTTTAGGGTTTTTTTTTTTCCTCCTAAAAGGAATGTATTTAATCATTTGCCCTATCACTTTTTATTTTTATGTTATTTAAAGAAGAAAATTTTGAACCAAGAAGAGTGATAGGAAAAGAACTAGTATGTGAGGACAGACCTATACGGTGGTGGGAAAAGGCTGGGGGCACAGTGGGCGGCAGGAGAAGCGCTGAGTGAAGTGTAGCTAGGCTTAGCAGTTCATGCACAGATTTGCAACCTGTAATGCAAATCTTGAAATTAAGAGAAAGTAAATGACAAAATTATTGTGGCGTTTTACTCTTTTTACTTCCTAGTAATGGAAAATCTGTCCCAACGAATGCAAATAAAATAGAGTCATTTTCAGAAATGCTTATGTAAGGCTAATGTTTATAAGAGATGCTAAATACTTAATACTATATGTATTAACTCAAGAAATAGTTCATAAGAACCTCTTACATGTAAATCCCTGTACTTCTTTTATGTTATCATATAACTTCAGTAATTTACTGCCTTATGATCCACCTTAGGAAATGCTGCACTGTTCAAAATCTGAACTTAGGAAATGCGGGCTCCATCAATACAGTTTTCCTTGTTTTTCTTTGCCTTCATCTACTATGGAGACTGGACTTTGTAAACCCTCAATTCCCCAGCTTGCTTCTCAGCCAGAAGATGCATGATGAGATTCTGACCAGTGAGATATGAGGGTAAGGTCGCTGGTGCCACAGGTGTCCTTCTGCCCCGGGGTCTGGAAGTGCTGTCCTCATCCCTGAGCGTGGTAGGGCCGAAGGCGAGAAGAGGCCTGGGTCCTTGGAGGTCTCCTTGACTACCATCCTAGCTGTGGACTGCTTACCCTGGTACTTCCTGTGGCATGAAATAAATAAACCTCTTCTTATTTAAATCACCTTTCACTGGGGTTCCTGTTACTCTTAGCCGCATGCATCACCAACTAGCTCAGGAAAAAAAATTAATTTGGCAATAAACACGACAGTGGTCTTCACAGTCCAGGTTGTGGTAGCCCCCGTCTCCAAGGTGGTGCATAACAACCCCCATCTCCTTTGCAACCTCGGGTAGTTACCTCCCACACTGTCCCAGGCTTGGTTTGTGTGGCCTGTAAAGCCCCGAGGCACTGTAAAAATAACAAAAAAAATTAAGAGTAACTCTAACACTACTTATATTGTCTTTTTTATGGGCTGTCACATTTTTCTTTTTATATGACATGTTTTCTGGTCAAGTCTAATATCCTATATTAGAATGAGAAAATTTGAAACATTTTAAATATTAATTTCTGAAAACCTCATATAATACTATATACCAGGTTCTTTTATGTGCCCTTTAACTTCATTAAATCACTTTTTTTTTCTTCAAACAACTCTTTGTGATATTTGGAGAAATTAAAGCAGAGAGGTTACAAGTCCTGCCCAAAGCTACACACCTAGGAGGTAGAAGAGCTGGGATGTGAGCCTAGTTAGGCTGCTTCCTGCACTGGTAATCCTCTCACCACAGAAAAATCACCTGCAATTCTACTAACCAAAGAAAACCAGCCTCCTTTCTATAGATATGTGTAAACGTTGTTCATAACAAGTCAGTTCCTGCTTTCATCCACAGTCCCTTAAATATCGTTGTTCCTCTGAATTTCGGGCATATATGAGAATGCTGAGTGTTAGCTGTATTCTACTGGTGTAGCCAGCTCTATCCATCAGTGTCCACCAACAGAGCAAAAGTTGTGCAGAAAAGTGGTGATGAATATGTCGAAAGGATTGAAGGGCCAAAAAAGGGAAGGTGTGTTTCCCTAAAGATTAGTTACTGCAGGAGGCCACTACCATGCCCAAGACAGAAGCAGAAAGGCAGGTCCTCTTGTGCAGACCCCGCAGAATGTGTGCTCCCGAGGCTGCCAGAACCCAAGTGCTGCTGATTTCTAGGAAGCAGGGAGTTCTGCAGCATTGCAAATACAGCTAGGCAGACTTTATTGAGGCCTGCAGTTATGCAACACCATGCCAGTCATCAGGGTTCTGTTTCAAGCACAATGCCTGAGAGGCGCACTTTTAAATTGACCATCCTACATTTCCTTGGTTATGTCCTCACAATAGAAACTTTTCTAAGGAAATGATTTTTAAAATAAATTTTTAAAAAATCCAACCGGTTTACATGAGTCCAGGAATGCTACTGTCTAAACCATGTTGCCTGCAGCTATGTCTCTCAGAGCTACCTCCAAAAGGGCAGCCCTCCTCTTTCCCAGGTTCAGCCAGTGTCTTCCCTAAGCAGATTCCCTCCACGAGACAGCTGGAAAGGGAGCATGGAAAAGAGTGGAGTGTGCAGACGTCCAGCTCCGTGCCGTGGGGGAGAAACAGAAGGGTAGAAAAGAAGTTGAGGGCTAGTGTCCAATGAGCAGACTGGTCTTAAAAACACAGACTTCCCCCTTGACATGTTTTCCATGTTGTTAAAATTCCACAATTAATCATATTTTCTATTAATCATTACTGCTCTGGTTAAGTTTATTTGTTGTCTTTCTTAGTGTTAATTTTCCTCACTTTCTTTGAAATCTTAGTTTAAGAAAAAAGGCTCATTTTATGTGGGAGTTTCCATTTTCCTTTCCTCCAAGCCTCCTAGTCTGTGTTTTTTGGTTGCCTTTAATATCTCTAGCAAGGCAGGGTCTTAGTTGATGGCTCCAGCTTCTGTCCCTTGGTGAGTAGAGATAGACTCATTAATTGGCCTGGCAAAGGGTAACACTGTCCTTGCTTCCAGCTTTCATAAGGACTCCCCAGCTCTGTCATCCCACACAAGTCCAACCCTGGGCTGCCTGAGGCTTCAGCTACTGCATTTCACTGCACATTATCTCTTACCCTGCTTTTGAATATGAAAATGACTTTTCTTTATATAAAAACACCTATCATTGCTATGTTTTTACAGTAGTGGGAGGAATGTAAAGCATGAGTTCTTAGTGTCATAGTAATGACAAATCTGCCTTAATACATTTCATTGATTTGCTTAGGTTTTTTTAAGGTAGTAATCATATTACCCAAGCATAACAAGAGCTGGAACCACCATTTAGTCAGTACTTAATACGTGGCGGGTACACTCTGCTGGGTGCTTTATCTACATGGTAGGACTTGGAAATGGGCAAAGATTACAGTCAAGTGCTTTCGGTAGGGGACATTGTCCAGGAGACCCTCAGATTATCTCATTGCAGGGATGAGCTCCTTTAATTGACTTTGTTTGACTAGGTTATTTTACAGCACTCCAAGGATAGCTGTCAAATTGTAAACAAAACAAAACAGATAACAGCACAAGTAATTCCAGTTCATACCAATGCAAATGAATTTTGACCGGAGATTGTAAAGCTTTATAAGTCAAATTCTCATTTAAATGGATCTTACCATCATATCTGTTCCCATAGTAATTAAACAGTTGAGTAAAATCTTCAGTACATGTCGTTTTATATTTGTGTAAGAGTCATGATTTAACTTTTCTGAAAATTATACTTTAGCACACATAGTATCTTCTAATCTTCATAACCTAAGAAATAGGTATTATTCATATTTAATAGATGAGAAAACTGAGAGATCAGATGGCTTCCCTTCTTAATGTCAAATTAACTAGTAAGTGGCCATGCTGGGATTTAAACACCCAATTTTGCTACCTTCAAGATCTCCATTCTTATAGTTTATTACTTACATGGAGAAACTCCATTTGCTCATAAAATGTTTTTTCTTTTCAAAATCATATAAGTATCAGTAAAACAATAATGTATTTATTAAGTGTTTACCATGTGTCATGCACCAAACTAAATGTTTCTGTGGATTAACTCATTTGATACATGATAAAACTGAGCTTAAAGAGGTTCAATAGCATGGTTTTCCATGCTCTTTCTAGTTTTTTCTTTCTATCTAATGCAGTCATTCTCAGCACTAGCTGCACATCAAAATTATCTACAGAGTTCTTAAAAATTAATTTATCAGAATTTCTTAAAAGTTTCCTAGCTGGTTCTCGGGACGCCTGGGTGGCTTAGTTGGTTAAGCGACTGCCTTCGGCTCAGGTCATGATCCTGGAGACTCAGGATGGAGCCCCACATCTGGCTTCCTGGTTGGTGGGAAGCCTGCTTCTCCCTCTCTCAGTCCCTCTGCTTGTGTTCCCTCTCTAGCTGTGCTTCTCTCTGTCAAAGAAATATATAAAATATTTTTTTAAAAAAAGTTTCCTGGCTGGTTCTAATATATAGAATCATTGTATACGTGAGACCATTTAACACTTTGCTCCCCTCAATAGCTGATACTTAGAAAACCTGTAGTCCTTTTTTTTTTTTAATTTCCTAATATAGCTTGGGAAGGCAATAATGGGGCTGAGATCTATGTTCTCCTGAAGTTTGAGTGTCTAGAGGTGTCCAGAGTTTTAATAAAAACATCTGAAAAATCGAGGTCAGCTGAAAGTCAAATCATAACAGGAGCATAGCATATTGAAAAACCTCTCACTCGTAAGTAAATGGCTTTTACACTGATACACCAAATCAGTAAGATCTGCCTGGTAGTGACAACCAACAATACTTAGGAAAATCAGTACTTGCTAAGGAAATGTACTCTTTCTGTGATTTAAAAAGTTATTTGGATGGCCTATTAATATTTTTTACAAAGTTCTTCATCCTCTTGCCTACAGATACAGACAGGGGGGCTTAAAGACCATTTGTAATCTTCATTCTTGCCTTTTTCTACATAATGGCTTGAAAATTAAAATACACCCTTAAAAAAAAAAAGATTATTTATTTGAGAGAGAGAGAGAGCAAGTAGGGGGAGAGGCAGAGGGAGAGAATCTTAGAGCAGATTCTCCATTAAGCCCGGAGCCCATCAGATGGGCATCATAAGCCCATCTTATGACCCATGAGTTCATGACCTGAGCTAAAACCAGAAGTTGGATGCTTAACCAACTGAACCATTTAGGCACCCCTAAGGTACTCACCTTTCTAACAGTTTTTCTGCTAGAGGTGACCTAATCTGGCCAGTAATACATAGGTCATTATATGACACTTTGTAATAGCTTTTTCACAGGAATAAACTAAGCTGTCCTGGCCCTGATGGGAGATGAGGCATTCTGTGGTACAGCAGCCATCTCATGACCATGTGGAGAAAAACCACATGCCAGGCATGGTGGAGCAGAAGGACAGGACTGACTGGGTTCTGGATGACATGGTGCTCCAGCTCTTGACAGCCTTACCTTAGATATTTTATTACATAAAAGAGTTAGCCCTTTAATTATTCAATTCACTTTCAGTTTTTATGTTCTTGTTGCTTATAGCTACAGTGTCCTAATGAATACATTTGTATTGGAAATAATAATGCATTTTTTGGTCATTTTATATGAAAAACCATAGGCAAACAAAAGTTTCTGAAAGCAGAGTAATGTTCAGTCACCTCAACTCAATAGGGAATCTATATAAGGTCTCCTAAATCAGATTTTTCTTTTTTCTCTCTCTCTTTTTAAAAAATTAGTCATGTGTAGTGTTGTCTCCATACCCTAATTAGTTTCCATTCTTATCTCAAATTAACTGATAAGTTCTAAGTAAAAATATATACTGTTTAATTAAACAAGAGGGCAATTGGACTGAGCTGGTTCAAATACCTTAGCAGCCTAGTGCAAGCAAACTAACCCTTAAGCCTGTAAATGCCTCAAGGTTAAGAAATCAAAACCTGAAGATAACCAATCACAACCAACAGACTAGGCTTTTTCAAATAAAGCAATACTTCAGCTAGAGCCCGTCAAATACTTTCTTGCTCTGCTTCCACCTCTTCACCATAAAAGTCTTGCCCATAGCTCCCATCAGTGGAAAACTCCCCCAACTCATTTCCAGTTTGGCGCTACCCAATTAGAATAAATTTTTTGCTCAAATATTTCTTAAAAATTTTAACATGCCTCAGTTTATCTTTTAACAATACCCAGAATTTACCTAAATACAACTCCTATTTCTTTCTCTGTAATAGTAAAACATTATAAAAACCTAGCACTTAGTTACCATCTTTCTTTGCTTAGACTCAATCGTAATACAAAAATCTGGAAACAGAATCAAGTTAATGTTTGGTAACATAAAACTCTGAGGTAACTTAGGGTTTTCCTCATCTCATGATGAGAAACATTGATCAAGCTAATAATGGCACTGTTAGAAAAATGTGACCTTATTTTGTTAGACCTTCTTACTGCCTTTTTTTTTTTTTAACTTTTCATATACTTCCTTGGTGATTCTTTGGCCCAATACTCAGATAGTCTGTTCATACTTCAGGCTACTAATATGGCAAAGTCTCTTATTTCTTGTGATTGAAGAACAAACAGTAGATATCTAGATTAGGATATTTAGTTTCAAATAGTTTTTAGACATTCAGAAAAAAACTATAATTCATCTATATGATTTTCTTTTTTTTTTTAAGATTTAATTTATGTATCTGATAGAAACACAGCTAGAGAGGGAACACAAACAGAGGGAGAGAGAGAGGGAGAAGAAGGCTTCCCGCTGAGCAGAAAGCCTGATGAGGGGCTCGATCCTGGGACTCCAGGATCATGACCTGAGTCAAAGGCAGATGCTTAATGACTGAGCCACCCCGGTGCCCCAACATCTATCTGATTTTTTAGATAATATAGTACAAGATACTTAATTCTAAACTTTTTCTGAACATAACTATCTTTTTTATTTTTTAAAATAATTTAGAATGCATTGTCTTTCCTGCCCAACAGAGCTTATATTTTGAGAGGGAAAAATGGTGAGTGGATGGGGGAGAAGGAAAGATACATACAAAGCATTTTACTATTTTTTTTAGTTTCATTGAGCTATAGTTGACAAAATTGTAAGATATTTAAAGTGTACCCCATGATTGTATATATGTATACATTGTTAAAGGATTTCTCTCATCTAGTTAACACATTCATCACCTGACATATTTATCTTTTTTGTGTAAGTGAAAACATTTAAGTTCTAGTCTCTTAGCGAATTTCAGCCATAGAATGAGATGTTAACAACTATAATTATCATTTAAGACATCAGATGCTCAGACATTACTGATCTTACACCTGAAAGTTTGAGAAAGTTTTACAATTCCTATGTAAACAACTTCAACCTTTTCATAGGAAGAAAGAATTTGTTTCTCGAAACAAATTGTTATATAAAACTCATCTTGACTAAGGCAAGTAATCCATTCTTTTCTACATGGATTGTCCTAATTATATTATTAATGGAGAGAAGCACAACCATTACAATTTTCTCAAAGGAGATGAATAAGCTGTGAGTAGGTATTCTGGAGTGAGGATGTCATTTCATCATGAGAGTTTTACTCAACATGTTCACTAGTGTCATACCCCAGTGGAATTTTCTGTCAGAATCTATGAGCCCATTCAGTTAGGGTTGACAAAATCAGTGCTGCCAGAGGGGACTGTTCATAGGATTTCACTTCACCGAATACAGAAATGTTTTCCTTGATAATGGAGTTATGGAATTCCTTTAGTGTCATGTCATGGTATGAAGTTTACACATAGAGTGAGCCATTTGTCAAAAATTCTTTGATAAAGATAAAATCCTCATGTATTATTTTTAAGTTTTGAGTTAAAAACCAAAAGTTGGACACTTAACCAACTTATTGGTTGTCAGAGCCATTCTAAGACTTTGCTTATTCCCAGGTCTCAGGAAAATGGGAACCAAACACTTTGTTGTACTAAAACCCCTTTTGGTCAGCAGAGAAGGAGCCAGGGGCAATCATCCACAGAAAGAGCCTGAAGGTGCCTGGGTGGCTCCATGAGTTAAGTGTCTGCCTTTGGCTCAGGTCATGATCTCACGGTGGGTCCTGGTATTGAGCCCCACATTGGGCTCCCTGCTCTGCGGGATGCCTGCTTCTCCCTCTCTTCCTTTCCCTCTGCCTGCCACTTCCCTTGCTTGTGCTCTCTCTGTCAAATAAAATATTAAAAAGAAAGAAGAAGGAAGGAAGGAAGGAAGGAAGGAAGGAAGGAAGGAAGGAAGGAAGGAAAGAGTCTGAATTGGGAATGGGCAGACAGGACAAGGACAGAATCCTAGAGGAGCAAGAATCTCAGGCTTGATTCTTTCTTTTTCCCAGTGTTCCAAGATTCATTGTTTATGCCCCAAACCCAGTGTTCAATGTAATATGTGCCCTCAGTTCTCACCATCAGGCTCTTCCATCCCCCCACTCCCTTCCCTCCAAGACTCTTAGTTTGTTTCTGAGTCCAAAGTCTCTCATGTTTCATTTCTCTCCCCAAATTACCCTACTTCCCATTTCCTTTCCTTCTCCTACTGTCCTCTATGTTACACCTTATGCACCACAAGTAAGTGAAACCATGTGATACTTGACTTTCTCTACTTGGCTTATTTCACTCAGCATAATCTCTTCCAATCCAGTCCATGTTGCTA